>JAJOOD010002402.1:0-68332 GCA_029582525.1 Solanum tacnaense | reverse complement strand
ATCCGCGCAACGCGCGGGCACGTATACTAGTTATCATAAAAATAAGGAGTAGTAAATATTATTATACATGGTATTAAAAAAAATGTAAATATACATAAATGTAAAAAATGATGTATAAAAAGGATTTAAAGGGACATATTTGTCATTTACCTATTTTATCTCGGGATAAGTTATCCCGGGATTACTATACCACCTATGGGGAGGGATAACTTATCCCGGTACTAATTATTAATCCCGGGATAAGTTATCCCGGACTTGCCAACCAAACAACATAATTTTTTTTGATCCCATCACTATTTCCTTATCCCATCACTATTATTTCTAATCCCTCACACCAAACGAGCCCTAAGAGTGACGTCAAACGCTCCATCATTGGGCAAAGCACGCCATTTAGTACAAATATCGATTACCAGACAAGGCGGCACCTAAAGGAGCTACTTTTGGTAGAGGCGGAGGAGCAAACTGCCTTTATGCGATCAATAGTCGTCAAGAGGAAGATAACTCTCCAGATGTTGTCACTAGTATGATCAAAGTCTTTAATCTTCATGTTTATGCTTTGCTAGACCTAGGAGTGAGTTTATATATTGTAACTCAATGTTGCAATGAATTTTGACATTCTTCCTGAGAAACTTTTTGAGCCCTTTTGTGTTTCTACACTTGTTGGGGAGTCTATTCTAGTTGAGCGAGTATATCGTGATTGTGTCATTTCCATCAATCATATGAGCACCATGGCTGATTAAGTTGAGTTAGACATGGTTGATTTTGATGTCATTCTTGGTATGGACTGGCTTCATGTCTATTATGCCTCCATTGATTGTAGAGCTCCAGTTGTTAGGTTCCGAATTCCTAATGAGCCAATTATAGAGTGGACTAGTAGTTCAGCAGTGTCTAAGGAACATTTCATTTCATACCTAAAGGTGAGAAAATTAGTTTACAAGGGTTGTGTCTATCATTTGGTCAGAGTTAAGGATTTTAATGTTGAGACACCTCCAATTGAGTAAGTTCCAGTTGTGAGTGAGTTTCCAGAAGTCTTTCCTAATGATCTACCCGGAGTCCCTCTTGAAAGAGAAATAGATTTCGGTATAGATGTCCTTCCCAATACTTTTCCTTTCTCTATTCCGCCATATAGGATGGCTCTAGCAAAGTTGAAAGAGCTAAAAGAACAGTTGAAAGATCTCCTTGATAAGGATTTTATTCGACCAAGTGTCTCACCTTAGGGCGCTCCGATCTTATTTGTGAGGAAGAAGGATGGTTCGCTTAGGGTGTGTATAGATTACCGCCAGTTGAACAAGGTTACCATCAAGAATAAGTATCCTCTTCCGAGAATTGATGATCTATTTGATCAGCTTCAGGGTGCCACTTGTTTTTCCAAGATAGACCATAGATCATGCTACCATTAGTTAAGCGTAAGGGAATGTGATATTCCAAAGACAGCATTCAGAACCCGTTATGGTCATTATTAGTTCTTAGTTATGTCCTTTGGTTTGACTAAAGCACCTGCACCATTCATGGACCTTATGAAGTATTCAAGCCTATTTAGATATGTTTATTATCGTATTCATTGATGACATACTAATCTATTCGAGGAATGAGGAAGTTCATGCTAGCCATCTCAGAATAGTCCTCCAAACTCTAAAGGATAGGAAGTTGTTTGCTAAGTTTTCGACATGTGAGTTTTTGCTTGAGTCTGTCGCATTCTTAGGCCACATTATTTCCAGTGATGGGATTAGAGTTGATACGCAGAAAATAGAGGCAGTGTCGAATTGGCCTAGAGCCATATCTCCAACAGATATTAAGAGTTTATTGGGGTTGGTTGGATATTATGGGAGATTCGTCGAGGGGTTCTCATCCATTTCGTCTCCTTTGACCAAGTTAACCCAGAAATTAGTTATATTTACATGGTCTGAAGCTTTGAGAAAAGCTTTCAGGAATTGAAAAAGAGGTTGACTACTGCCCCAGTTTTGATCTTACCAGAAGGTACTCAAGGTTTTGTTGTGCATTGTGATGAGTGTAGAGTTGGTTTGGGTTGTGTGTTGATGTAGAATGGAAAAGTTATAGCTTATGCCTCCAGACAGTTGAAAGTTCATCAGAAGAATTACCCAACCCATGATCTAGAGCTGGCTGGCGTAGTATTTGCTTTGAAAATATGGCGCCACTATCATTATGGTGTTTATGCAGATATATTCACTGATCATAAGAGTCTTCAATATGTGTTTAGTTAGAAAGATCTTAATCTTAGACAGGGAAGGTGGTTAGAGTTACTCAAGGAAAATGACATGAGTATTCTCTATCACCCAGGTAATGCTAATGTCGTTGATGATGCCTTGAACATCTCGTCCATGGGTAGTACTGCCCATGTTGAGGAAGAAAAGAGAGAGTTGGCGAAAGGCGTGGACATACTTGCACAATTGTGAGTTCGACTAATGGATTCCATAGAAGGAAGAGTGGTGGTGATGAATAAGGTTGAATCATCATTAGTGTCTAAAGTTAAAGAGAAGCAAGATCAAGACCCTATTTTGTTGGAATTGAAGGCAAGTGTTCATAAGCAAAAAGTAATGGCTTTTGAACAAGGGGGAGATGGCGTATTGAGGTATCAAGGTAGGTTGTGTGTACCAAGGGTAGATGATCTCCAAGAAAGGATCATGGAGGAATCTCATAGCTCCAGATATAAAATTCTTCCGGGTTCCACAAAGATGTATCGCGATTTGAGAGAAGTTTATTGCTGGAGTAGTATGAAGAAGGGCATTGAAGAATTTGTTGCTAAGTTTCCGAATCGCCAACAACTTAAGGAAGAGCATTAAAGGCCCTGTGGTTTGTCTTAGAATATAGAACTTCTGGAATGGAAGTGGGAGATGATCAATATGGACTTCATCACATGTTTACCAAAGTCTAGCAGGTAACATGATTCTATTTGGGTGATTGTTGATAGAATGACAAAATCAGCCCACTTTTTACCGGTAAAGACTACCCTTTTGTCAAAAGACTATGCCAAATTGTACATTCAAGAGGTAGTCAGACTTTATGGGGTTCCAGTATCTATCATTTCAGACAGAGATGCTCAATTTACTGCACAGTTCTGGAAATCCTTCCAGAAAGGCTTGGGTTCAAAGGTTAACTTAAGTACTGTTTTTCATCCTCAGACAAATGGCTAAGCAGAGCGCACTATTTAGACTGTAGAAGTTATTTTGAGGGATTGTGTGATTAATTTCAACGGTAATTGCGATGATCACCTACCTCTCATTGAGTTCACTTACAACAATAGTTACCACTCTAGCATACAAATGACTACTTACGAAGCTCTTTATGGGAGAAGATGCAGATTTCCAATTGGATGGTTTGAAATTGGTGAAGTTGGGTTGATAGGATCAAACTTAGTTCATCAAGCTATGGAGAAGGTGAAGGCTATTCAAGAGAGGATGAAAATGGCACAGAGTCGCCAGAAATCCTACACTGATGTTAGGAGGAGGGAGTTGGACTTTGAGGTAGTTGATTGGATATACTTGAAGGTTTCACCCATGAAGGGCGTCATGAGATTTGGTAAGAAGGGGAAATTTAGTCCCTGGTATATTGGCCCTTACAAAATATCAAAAAGGATTGGCAAGGTAACTTATGAGTTAGAGCTACCATAGGAGTTAGCAGCGATCCATCCGGTATTTCATAATTCCATGTTGTAGAAGTGCATGGAGATCCATCACGTATCATACCAAATGAAGATATTGGTATCAAGGATAGCTTATCTTATGGGGAGATTCCTATTCAGATTCTCGACTGCCAAGTTCGTAAGTTGAGGACCAAGGAAGTAGCATCAGTCAAAGATTTTTGGAGAAATCAGTTTGTTGAGAAAACTACTTGGGAAGATGAGGAGGATATGAGAAGATATATCCACATCTCTTTGAGCCCGGAGAAATTCTAGACCAAGGTTCTAATTCTCTTCTTAGTACTCTTTAATTTATATTCTTAATGTGTTAGAATTGCTTGTTGGGTGTTTGAGCTGAATGTTAGATATTACACTATTAGACTACTAAGATTGATCTCATACGAGGACGAATGTTCCCAAGGGGGAGATATTGTAACACCCCGCAACTAGAAAAAGCTAGAATTAGAAAGACTCATTTTTGGAAAGAATGAAAAATCTGGAAAATTGGTTAAGTTAAATTTGAGTTTTTGGTCAAATTCAAACGACCATAACTCCTAGATCAAGATGCATTAGGTGTGCTACAAATGACCTTGAAAATATCTTTTAATTATCTTTCGAACGCCGCAAAGTTTGCTCAATTCTGAGTTTGTATGAGTGAGATATGCCCATTCAAAGTCGGGTTGTTTAGATATGGAAAGACAAAACCGGATTTTAGAAGAGCATTATGGTCTTTTCGCCACCCAATTAATTAATTTCGTTTTTGGTAATTAATTTTGGGTCTAAACTGATTAGATTATATTTACGCTTCTGAACACTAAGTTAGGGTTTTGAGAGAAGAGAAAAGAAGAGGAGAAAAGTGGCGAAGAAGCAAGGAAATCACCAAATCTTGAAGCTATGGTCGTGAATTTCGTCGAGGAAATCGCCAAATGTCGATTCTAAGTGTTTAGGGAAACAACCAAGTTAAATTAGAGGGTTTAGAGTTGAAAAACGAAGAACAAAGTTCGTGGTTTTCTGGTCATGGCCTGGGGCGCCACCCCTGCCAGAGCGCCCCAACTGGGGTTCTGAAATTTGGGCCCTGGGGCACCGCGCCAGCCAAAGCACCCCAACCCAGTCCTCTGATGTATTACCTCTAGTGCCCCGCGCCACTCAGAGCGCCCGGGATGTCAGTTGTCCGACCTTTTCCCACATCTTTCCGTACTAGTTCCCTATCAACGTACCTATGTTTCCAAGTTGATTCCTACACTCTAAGGTACCTTTAAACCTCATGAAATCATCCATAAACATGAGATCATGAACCTTGAATCCATAATTCAATTCAGAGAAAGTTAAGAGTTAAATCAAGAGAAGCCAAGAGTCAAGTCAAGAAAAGTTCATATAGTTTTCCAAGAGACTTTTACAAACGTTTAAACTTTGTTTTAAGACTTGATTTTTGAGTTGAGTAAAGAGTAAGAGTAAAGTTCATTTCTTCAAAGATTATTCGGGAACTAAGCATTTCCAAGAGTTAAAATATTTTCACATTTGAGCAAGAAAGGAAACATCGATTTTCAAGAGAGCCTTTGAGCTAGTTTTTGATTAATTATCTCAAATCACAGAAAGAGTTTTGTTTTTAAAACATATGAGTTGAGTATATTTTGGGAGTAGTATTGAGCACCGATATGGGGACGAGTTCACAATAACTCAAGTCTCCATAAACCATGTAGCCATCATGGGTAGAAAGAACCATACTTTATAGATGATTCCTTAGTGCTTTTTAGCATATACTAGTGGATTCACTTAGTTGAGGCATTCTATATGACGACAAAGTATAGGACAGTTCTGGCAGCGTGGGAGAGACGTTGTATCATCACTTGGGCTCATAGTGGTTGTTGTCGGTTAGAGAAACTCCCATAGTATTATATTACTTTATATGTAATTGAGTTGCTATTATATTTCATTAATACATTGAGTTGTCATCTACTGTTTTAGATGTTTGTATAAACTGCACCCTTATTGTTGTTTTTACTTTGCATTTGTGTTGAGTATTCATGAGTTGAGTAAAGCTAAGGTAAGTGTTATTTTCAGATTTCTTTCAAGCTTATGGCTTGTTTTAGAATTCCCTTTACATACTCGTACATTCAATGTACTAATGCCATTTGGACTGCATCATTTTATGATGCAGACATATGTAACCAGGATCATCATCCAGCGCCTCGTTGATCTAGGTGAGCACACAAAGACAGTTGGTAAGCCTTCTTGCTATCCGGAGGACCCCATTTACATTGTTTAGTATTTCAGTTGTTAGGATGATCGGGGGTCTTGTCCCGACATCCCTCATTGTTTTTGAGGCTTCATAAACAAGTAGTTATAGTCCTTTTGTCTTGTGTTTCAAATGTTTTGCTATAAAACTTGATTGCCACTTTGGATAATTTGAAATGTTTATCCTTAAATGTTCTAAGTCTATTTGAGGCAGTTGTTTTTAAAGTGCATTGAATCCTTGTATTAATACTTTAAGTTTTCCACTAAGTAAGTAAGTCAGGCTAAGGGTTCGCTTTGGGCCAACAATGGTTCTCGATTGCTAGTCCCGCCCAGGGTGTAGGCTCGGGGCGTGACACTTTTTTGACGGGTTGTGACATATCTAATCATTTCTGACTTTTCCAAAGAATTGTTATTTTTTCAAAGAGTTGTGACTTTACCAAAGGGTTGTGCCTTATCCGATGAGTTATGACTTTTTCAAAGGGTTATGTGTTTTCCGATGAGCATGGACTTTTTTGAAGGGTTGTGACTTATCTGATAAGGCATAATCAGGACATATTCATACAAATATTTGTTAGCTATAAATAGAGGGGTTTCCTCTCACTTTTACACTACAATTTTTTTAGGCTTTCTACTCGTCTTCTCCTTAAAGAATCTCAACTATTATTTGCAATAGTTGATTAAGTTCAAAACCCAACGAAATTCGAGGTACCGCATAACAATGAGTTTGTAAATAAATTGTAGCGAATCATTCATCAATTCACACTCATATTTTCCTCTGAAGATTGTCATCACATACATACATCAATATTATTTATATCATTTTAGAATATTAATACTCTTTTAATTAACCTACATGTTTTATTTATTGAAAAAGGACTAATATCCTACGAATAGTCACAACAATTAAGGTACTGACTTTCTATTGAGATCTCTTTTCTGGACAATTTGAGATAAGTTAAAATTTTCATAAATGATTCATCCCCAATCCATTGATATGTTTTACCGAAGTTCTTAGCATTGGAATTTAGGTACTAACGTTCTATTAAAGAAGAAAAGAAGAGAACACAGAATTCTATATATAGTACACGAGAATTTTCTTTTATTTTTCTTATTTGGTTTCTTCAATAATTTCTATTGTGTTTTCATTCGACAGAGAATTTAAATACACACATTGTGGATTATTTTTTCTAATAAAATAAATAGATAATGATGTAGGTGAGACAATAATAATAAACAAATACAAAAAAGGCACCTGATTAGGGTATGATATTTCTTCTTGGTAATTCCATTTCTTGTTCTTTTAACCTCAAATGAAGGAGTTTCTTCCTAATTTTGCTAAAACATCAGGCATCAACGTAGTCCATAGAATTAGTAGTTTTGATGTTAAGTCTACAATTTCAAAAATAGATTTCACTCTTACTTCTAATATGATAATATAACCATGATAATAATTATTTTTAATAGATATTTAAGTAAAAATGAATGGAAAAAAGTAAAGTGTTGGTGGTAAGAGATTTCAATCAAATGGAACACTAGGATGAATATTTCATGAACATATATTTTCGCTTTCCTTCTTCATTGTCTATGAATTGATCCAGATTTTTTTACTTTCTTATATTTATGTTGAGTATGAATTTTTTTAAGTATAAATTTCTTGTTAATTTGTATTCATTTTGATCTAAGAAAATTTTATGTCACATGATACACTCTTTGCTAGCTATATAAAAATGATAAGAAAGTAGTGATTGATCATAAAATAATCTTAAATAAAATTAAAGATTCTAAAAATAACTTATAAAAGTATTTATGTTTACTATATAAGTACACTCTTTTTTGTAAAATTACATCTATATCATGGACTTACTCAAATATTAATTGAATAATAATATTTAATAAGAGATATATCACGTTTCAAGATAAAATATTCAAATATTTATGATAATCGTTCTTAGTGTCATGCACATATTAAATTTCAAGTATTAATATCTAAGAGAATAATTGTACTTAAATGGTGTCCATCATTTACAGTCGTAACCTCACAAGGAAAAGTTATTGCTGACCATTTTTTTTCTTGATATTATTTTTCTTATTTGTTGGTTAAGTTTGTTTACCAAATTGAGTAAATTAAAGAACAATACTACTTAAGAAATATAACTTTCTCCCATATTTAAATTTTTTGAATGCATTTTGAAATGTTTCAATGATATATGGTCATTATTGTCCCAAAAAACAATTAACTCTATCAAAATATGTATTAATAATTTGAAAGCACTTGTCCAATATTCTTTCAATTATAATTATTTACTAAAAAGCTTTAGTTTAGTAATATAAATTCTATTTTACAACATCGTGTACTATATGATATGATACACACGTGCTGTGAAACTAGTTAATTCAAAATAATGATTTATTTTCAAATTCTATGAAGTCCAGAAAATGTTTTAATTCAATTTGCCATGCTGGATTACTTTGATGATTTATTTATTTTCTTAAAAAATAAAATAAAGATTATTTCAACAACAACAAATTGTTTTCTATACAAAGCCAACTGTTATTTTATGATTATCTTGATTCTCATATTCGAGTGTGTAAATTCTCTAATTCCATGATATGTTCAAATATGTAAAACTACTACTTTACGCTTTTAAACACTACATAATCTTCTAATTTTAAAATTAGTCAATTATTTTACGCTTTATCACTAATTTTCACTTAACCTAATTAATTAATTTAAGTTCGGCTGTTAACCATTTTTAATTGATTTTAAAGGATGCCTCAACCCTTCCCTTTAGAATAATTGAACCCTTACCTAGAATTTTATGTTGAGTAGACCTTAAAATGGAGTTAACTTTAGATTAATAGTTTTAATAAATTTTATGTTCCCTAATTCACCGTAATAATTAAATGGCGACTTCTTAAGTTAAATAATTAATTTAGGAATTACCAAATGTTGTACACTATTTTGACCCAGTTAAAATGGGGTATAACAATTAACATCAAATTGAAAAAGATGTTTAAAAACAGTTTACTGAATCTCAAAACTTTACTGAATATACTGAAACTCTGAAACCCCAATTCTCGAGTCAGTCTCAGTAGTAAATGAGTTTCTAGAAGTGTTTCTAGAAGATCTTCCCAGATTTCCTCCCGAAAGGGAAATCGACTACGGAACAGATCTTCTTCAAGATACCCTACACATTTCGATTCCTCCTTACAGATTGGCTCCAACCGAGCTTAAGGAATTGAAATGGGAGTTGAAAGACCTTATACATAAGGTATTCATTAGATCTAGTATCTCTCCATGGGGTGCTCTAGTGTTGTTCATGAAAAAGAAAGATGGTTCTCTAAGAATGTGCATTGACTATCAGTAGTTGAACAAAGTCACCATCAAGAATAAGTATCACATCCCCATGATTGATGACTTGTTGGACCAACTTAAGAGTGGTAGTTAATTTTATAAAATAGACCTCAGATCCGGCTATCATCAGCTTAGAGTCAGAGATAGTGACATTCCGAAGAAAGCTTTTAGAACTCAGTATGGTCATTATGAACTTATAGTTATGTCTTTTGGACTAACAAAGGTTCCTGCATCTTTCATAGACTTAATGAAGAGGGTGTTCAAATAATATTTGGGCTTGTTCGTTATCGTCTTTATTGATGATATCCTCATTTATTCCCGAAGTGGGGAGGAGCATGCGACTCATCTGAGAGTTGTTTTGCAAACTCTAAAATATCGCCAGTTATTCACTGAGTTCAACATATGTGAATTATGGTTACAGTATGTCGCCTTCCTTGGTCATGCAGTATCTAACAAAGGAATCTGAGTGAATTATCAGAAAATTGAGGCAGTACAACACTGGCTCAGACCCACCTCTCCAACAAATATCAGAAGTTTCTTAGGTTTGGCTGGTTATTACAGGAGATTTCTCAAAGGATTTTCATCCATAACTTTTCCATTGACTAAGTTAACTCAGAAGAAAGTTAAATTTAAGTGGTCAGATGAGTGTGAGAAAATTTTCTTAGAACTGAAGACTAGGTTGACTACAGCTCGGTCTTAACTCTACCAGATGGTTCAGACGGTTATGTGATTTATTGTGATGCATCCAGGTTCGGACTATGTTGTGTGTTGATGCAAAGAGGTAAGGTCATAGCTTATGCTTCTATACAGCTTAAGGTTCATGAGAAGAACTACCTGACTCATGACCTCGAGCTTGCAGCCGTAGTATTTACCCTGAGATTTGCAAACACTACTTGTATGGTTTTCATGTTTATGTATTAACAGATCATAAGAGCCTCAAGTGTGTGTTCACCGAGAAAGAGTCAAATTTTCGCCAGAGGAGATGGCTTAAATTCCTCACACTATGACATGAATGTGTTTTACCATCCTGGTAAGGCCAATGTAGTGGCTGATGAACTCAGTAGACTATCTATGGGTAGTGTAGCACATGTTGAGGAAAAAAAAGAAAGAGTTAGCAATGGATGTTCACCGGCTTGCTCGCCTAGGAGTTGGCATTACAGACAGGTCAGATAGTGGTGTGCTAGTTTAGAATAGATCAGAATCTTCATTGGTAGCGGAGGTTAAAGAAAAATAGGATAGTGATCTTATATTGCTTCAGTTGTAAAGTGTAGTTCATCAGCAGAAACTTCAGGTTTTCTCCCAAGGGGGAGATTGTGTGCTTCCTTACCAGGGTCGCTTATGTGTTCCTAATGTGGGTGAGTTGAGGAAGAAGATCCTTACAAAAGCTCATAATTCAAGGTATTCCATTCATCCAGGTGCCACTAAGATGTACCATGACCTACGAGAAGTCTTTTGGTGGAATGGCATGAAGAGGGACTTAGCAGATTTTGTGGCTAAGTGTCCTAATTGTCAATAGGTTAAGGTAGTACATCAGAAACTAGGAGGTATGACTCAAGAGAATAACATTCTTACATGGAAGTGGGAAGTAATAAACATGGATTTCATTTCGGGTTTACCTCATACTCGTAGACAACATGACTACATTTGGGTGATATTGGACAGGGTTACTAAGTCCTTTTACTTCTTGGTTGTCAAGACTACAGATTCGGCCGAGGACTACACCAAACACTACATCCATGAGATAGTTAGGTTACATGGGATTCCCTTGTCTATTATCTTAGATAAATTTCCTCAGTTTACCTCTCATTTCTGGAAATCATTACAGAAAGGTCTTGGTACTTAGATAAATCGCATGACATCATTTCATCCACAAATGGATAGTCAGGCAGAACGTACCATTCGGACCTTAGAGGACATGTTGAGAGCTTGCGTGATCGATTTCATGGGTAGTTGGGATGATCACTTCCCTCTCATAGATTTCGCCTACAACAATAGTTTCCATTAAAGTATTTAGATGGCCCCGTATGAGGCACTATAGGGGCGTAGATGCAGATCCTTGATTGGTTGGTTTGAGGTAGGTAAAGAAGCAATGATTGGGCAAGATTCAGTTCATGAAGCTATGGAGAAAGTTCAACTTATTATTGATAGACAAAAAATATCCCAGAGTTGTCAAAAGTCCTATGCATATGTGAGGTGAAAGGACTTAGCGTTTGAAATAGATGATTGGGTTTTCCTGATGGTGTCATCCATGAAGGGGATTATGAGTTTTGTGAAGAAAGGGAAGCTCAGCCCTAGATATGTAGGTCCTTGCAAAATCCGTAAAAGTGTTGGTAATGTGGCATATGAGTTAGAGTTGCCAGCAAAATTAGCATCGGTTCACCCAGTCATTCACATTTCCTTGTTGAAAAAGTGTATGGGTGATCCGACATTAATAGTACCATTACAGAGGGTGGCTGTGAAGGATAGTCTCACTTATGAAGAGGTGCTAGTAAATATTCTTGACCATCAGGTTCATAGGTTGGGAAATAAAGAAGTCGCTTCAGTGAAGGTTTTGTGGAGGAGTCAGTCCGTAGAAGGAGCTACTTGGGAAGTAGAAGCAACCATGAAGTCCAAGAATCCTCACCTCTTTCCTTCCGATTCCATTTCATCTTGAGGTAATAGTTCCTCTACAGTCTTTCAGTTTACTCTTATGTAAAATTAGTCTTAGTATCTTGTTCCTTCAGTTGTTCTTCCATTTTTGCACATTTGCATGTTCTTGGAACTCAGTTCAATTAGATATCAGTTTCTAGTACTTAGTGGTAGAGATTGCAGCTCCATCCCTCCATACTCAGCTAGTTTAGACCTCATTCGAGGACGAGTATTCCCATGGGGAATATAATGTAACACCCCAGAATCGAGAAAGTACCATTAAAATTTTAACTTGCAGGTGTCACCGACGGAGGCCAAACCACACCCCGTGGTTTTGGCCACGAACCGTAGGTATGGTCCGTGGTTGCCAACGAGAACAACATGAAAAATCATGACCCACGGATGGACCTATGGACTGTAGGTGGGACCACAGTCCGTGGTCCAGGGTTCGTGGATCATGACACACAATCCTACGCTCAGACGCCAAACGACACCCTGCCACGAAAGACGGTCGGTCAGGGTCGTTGATGGCTTCGTCTACTGAAAAGTTAGGGTCATTTTTGTCTTTCCCCTATGATTTGGACATTTAAACTACGTTGTTTTACTCAGTTTAAGCCTAATAATCTAGTCAAAACCTAACCAAAACCTCTATTCTCCAAAATCCATCAAAATTAGAGCAAAAAGAAGAGAAAAGTCGACAACCATCTCAAGAAAAAGCAGAAGGTTTTCTTCAAGTTTCAGCCCCGGAAATTGAAGGATTTCTCTGTAGATTTCGTCACCAGGTATGTGTGATTTCAATAGTGGGTTCCTTTCATCCACTAGTTCGCTAAAATTCATTCAGTTCTTTGATTCTCCATATCTTGTTTAGACCTAAGGTTTCTAAAACCTTGTATATTTACTGTATTTTAGGTATTGTAGTATCCTAAATCGAAATAGCATGTTTCTTGGAGAGTTCATTTAGTTCCTTGTATGAAACTCAAAACCCTAGTTGTGTAGATTCTCCTAGTTCATGAATTGCACTTGCTAGGTCATTTAAACAGATAAGGATGCTTCAGTATTCAAATGTCACATTATCAGTAAATACATGTTGTATTCTTAGATTGCATGTCAATATTTGAGCTATTCAGTATTTCAGTCACATTTCAGTCATATAAATATTCAGTTCGGAGTAGACTTAGCACTGAGTTGGACTAGGGTTTAGTGCAACCTCATATTCCCAGAACTACGTGCCCCTTAGTATTATGAGTCCCCTCTCTTGGGCATTAAATTTAGTGATCACGGCAGTCGTGCCTCCATACACCTGGCAAGGTATATTGGGTTCTCTCGATGGGGCATATACATCGGACTCCACGTTTATCTTATGTGGTTTTATGTTAGTTAATAGTAGCTCCTAAAGTCAGCCTCTTAGTGCATTGACTAGGTTTACAGTATATACTTCAGTATTCAGTTTAGTATGTCATGTTCATGATTAGCACTTGGTCAATGCATTCAGTTTTGCTTTTCAGTTATGTTTCAGTACTTACATTCTTACTCAGTATATCATTGCTCAGTTATGTTTTGTTCAGCTTTTACATATGTTTGTCGAGCTTAGTATATTTATCCTGCATGCTCAGTACATTCAAAGTATTGACTCATACTTTGCGCTACATCCTTTCATGATGTAGGATCAGGTACTCAGCATCCAGAGCACACTTAGATCGATTCTCGGTCCACACTCAGCAGCTTCAGTGTTGAGTACTCATATTCGGATGACAATAGACATGCTTTGATTTTTGTCTTTACTTTCAGTTTTCAATTTTGTTAGAGTTACCTGACAGCATGTCCCAGCAACTCAACTTAGTTAAAGGCTTTTCAGACATAGTAGTAGAATTAGTTTGAGTTTTTGAGTTTATCTTTCAATTATTGTTAAACTCCTAGTATGTTTCATATATTCAGATTAGTTGGGTTGTTCCCCATTTCACATAGCCACTGTTTTAGCTTCCGCATAGTTCAGGTTTATTTAGTTATATGTCACTATGCTTATGATATTCCAGACATAGGGTTAGTTTGGGGTCACTCGTGATCCTAGGTCCCGTGTTACCTCAAGGGTGTAGCCTCGGGGCGTGACATTTTGATTTTTAGTTCATAGCACAAAGAAAGTCCTATCATATATTTGTACCAACTTTATCGTTTACGATATCTCAGATGATTAAATTTTTGGGATAAACGTGAAAAGCACGTTCCTAGAACTAGTTCATTAATATGCTTTAGAAATCTTTCATAAAAATTCTAACGTTTATATAAGAAACATAGCTTGAAGAATATTGGGTAAAACCCTAGATCTAAATAAAATTCCTTATATAATCAAAATAATTTAGGCATGAGAGTCAAAGGAATACTATTATTAAAGCGTTACATACCTTGGTGATGAATCTTGAAGAAAAATCTTTAAAGATGAACCCTAGCCTTGGTATTTCTTGAAATTCTTGAGAATAGGAATTTAGGAGTGAATGAAAGGGTTTTTATTATTTCAGCAGATAATGAGGTATGTATCCACCCTGTGTCATAGAGCCATCACGGAGTTTCTGCCAGGTTAGAGTGTCTCCTGAAAATCAGTCATAACTTTTTACTCAGCTTGGACTGATGCAAACATGACAACGTTGGAAAGAAGACTCATATCCCTTTAATTTGATAGGTTATGGCTCGACTAAATCTTCATATTCTTAGAGATATGATCGTTTGAAGTTGACCCTTATAATTATTCATGTTAAAACTTAGCCGATAGATATGATTTGAACTTGGCCTAGTGTTACAGGTCGCTCATGACTCTAAATAACATCTGATACACTTAGTAAAAGGCCTTAAAACACATGAGCAAGTAGGACATCATCCGGTTCAAACTCATTTACTTACGACGAATGATGTAGATTCTAAGAGTAGAGTTGTGAGGTGTTACATGAGTTCCTACATTTCTTTTCTATATATGTTATAGAAAAATCATAATTCACTTAATTAGTGCAATTATAATGAGTCATTATTTTTCTATAAGGTGTATCTGCATTATATATTGAACCGTTGGTGTTATATGACACTACTCTTATTGAAAATTTCTATATTTGTTATAAAATTTAATTTACTTTATTTTATATTTTATTTTATAAAGCTTAAAGCCCCTTTATTAAAAATAATGTATGTACAAAATCGGACCAAGAAGCCCAAATGAAATAAACTAAAAGTAAAACAAAAAATATCCAGGCCCAGTCTATTAAGAGAATTAGCTAGGGCTTTATAGAAGTCTTACAAAGTAGGGTTTATTTGTTATCCTCTTACTCTCTTCTCAGCCTTTCTATGTTCCTTGTCTCCTCCTCCATCTCAAGAAACTAATGTTGCCATGGTTGTTCGTTTCTTTTGGTTGTGGGTGACTGACACCTACCTACGTTATTTCTTCTCTTCTTTCTCCGCTCACAGAAGTAATTAGCTACCTCCCTTAACATCCTTCTTTCCTTCAAATTCTATCAATATTTGACCTTCTTTTACATTTGTAAGAGTATCTTCTGGTGGATGCAGTGGATTCGAATATTGTTTTGACAGAGGTACCAAGTCTTGAGTGTTTTGGAAGACATCCTTTGTAAGCCCCTTCTCCTTATTTTCTTCATTTTCTTCTATTTGTTTCCTCCTCTCTGATGTATTTCAGTTTTTTTTAATATAAATCAGAGGTGGAGATATCCAGATGCTCCCGATCTCTTTATGATAGGCTTGCTTTTCCATACCAATAATTTATATTGCTAATATTAAATTTAAGGAATTTAATATTAGTGTTTATTAATTTATTATGTTAAATTTTATAAATATTAGACTCTATACAATGATTGGAAACTGCATACTGCACTTTTGATTTCTAATCTAATGTGAAATAAATTTTGACATAACAATGTGGCCTAGATGCAGAAGGCTATTAAGGCTTTAGATGCATCCATGATGCTTCATAATGTATCTTGGTTGTAGTTTTGCAGATACACGATATGGTATTGGTTATTCCTATGATTATTTTAATTTATTGAAATATTATTTACAACTCCAATAATAATATTTAGTATTTGCATCAATTGTACATGCAAGTATATGACATACTAGACTTGGCCTTAGTGTTTAATAGCCAAAGAATGGAATAGCCAAATAAGGTTTACTTGGTGCTATCGATAAACTAATTTGTCTACTTATGTTTATTTGAGTGTTTTATAGCTTTATATTAGATATCAAGATTCAATCTATTATCTTTGTAAAATTTATATTCTCCCCAACCCCCCTTCCCGCTTCTTAGCTTTGTATGACATATTAAGAATATAATATGTCTATTCTTGAAAACACAAAGGTGGTTTACTGAATTTTCAAAAGGGAGATGGACAATCAAGACGAAACTTAATTAGTTGCCTAGATAGTGTTATATCATTTATTTTTGACATATTAATATGTCTTTGTCCACCATTTCATGGGTTATTTTTAATAGTATTTTTCTTCTAAATTTAAATTTCTAGTTGATATATAATTTCATATACTTTGAAGGATTAAGAAGTTGTTGCGGAAGCATACTATGTCATGATGAGTGCAAGAAGGATTGTCTGTTGATTCATGGTAACATGGTTCTCTCTTTCTTTAAAATAAATTAACGAATGTTGCTTACGAATTATGATAATGTGTGATACACATTTTTTCTTAACTTTGTTTAAAGTAGTTGTTTTAAATATAAAGTTGATTTAATCACATATTTGTAATTAGAAATAAAATTATTCCAACTGAATATTAACACTAATATAACTAAAATTATGAAAGAAAGAACAATCTGATTCCTTTATATAGTAGCAAATTAAGTCATGTTGAACCTTAATTTATTTTTCCATAAGGTTTTACACTCATTTTCCAAATATGCAACATGTTCAATTTGAAACCCCTTTTTGATTATGACAAACAAAGCAAGTATAACTATGCAAGTGTCTCCATCTACTCATCCCATTCACTATATTGCTTATTGGAGAAACCATTTTTGACCTACTTAGTTCTTTAATAAATCGAAACAAATATATCTACTGCTATTTGTGTGACATAATTCAAACAACTAACATAAGTAAGGTTGACTAGTGTGTTAAAAACACATACGACAAAGAACAATCAACCAATAAATAATAAAGCTGGTGAAGTTATGGTAAATTGCTATTCTTTATAAATATAAAGGTACTTTCATTCCATACATATTTTGTTAATAATCAGTTGAATTACTTTTCTTTAATAAAGAAAGAAATGAATGATCTTGCTTAGGTATATCCTCAGTTTAATGTCCCTGGAATTGCTCCCAATGATATGTAGTAACAAGTAATGGGGCCAAGTACTCATGGAAATAACCGAACTCTAAGAAAAGGGGCAGCTCCAAAATGAGTAAAGATATTTTGATAAAATTGTAGAGATAGAAGTTCAAAAAGTAACCTCAACTATGAAAATTGAGATGGAGGAAAAGTTGTTCGAAGTAAAAGAGGAAATCGAAGTGATGGATAAGAAGTTATCGAAAGCTAAGGAGGATAAATGATTGATAAAGAAATTATTATGAGAAGAAAATATGAATATGGATGCAAAATAGACGATAAAGTAAAGGGAGGGATATTGGCATGTGTATATTCTTTTGGTATTACTCGTGGCTCAAATATAAATCAGTAGTAATGAGCACGTAAATAAATATGTTCAAACAAATATTATATTTTCGATACTATTGTTATTTAGTTGTTTTAATTATAATATTTTGTGTATTTTGTGATAGGTTTATAATAGCTCAACTGAAGATCGCCAACAATCATTGTCACCCATTTAAATTGTTGAACCAAAAAAGGTGAATTGTGACTTTGTTTTGATTATATCTTTGTGTAATTAAACTAGAAGAATATCTAGATAAAATATTGGTACCTATATTATCTAGGCTAAGTGAAAGCAACTAATTGCAACATCAACATAGAATAATGAGTTATCCATTTGAAGTGAAAAGTGGAGAAAATAAGGAAGAAGCATTAGTAAGTAATACTATTATCTTTTTCTTATCACTCACCCTATTATAGGGAATTAGTAAGTCAAGAATGAGTGTGAATGTCCTTTGTAAATATATTTCGAATGTTTTCTGCATATATATACATTGTTCGAGCTTAAGATAATTAGTTCGATTGAACTCGATATAGATTCACCTCAATGTTGTTAGTTTGAAATTGAAGCTCTATATTTTTGTATGATCAAAATATTTGTTTAAAAAAAATCACAAAGTGTGACGCACGGATCCCTTAGAAATATTACCTAAAGGAGCAGCTATCTCTAACAAAAAAAAGTCGAATACTGCTAATGGATGGCTTAGATAAGCTTCTAATGATATGTTAATGATCCTAAACTAAGTAATCAGTACTTCGTTTCTTAATTTGTTGAGGTCCTTTTCATTTATTAATAGATTCACCACACGTGCAATGCACATGTATGACTTGTCTTGAGTTACATATACCGGTGAAATTGTATATGAAGCCTACAATTCAGGCTTATGACATATGGATTTGTATATAACTAACTGTGTAGTAATGAACACTTCGGCCTCTTAGTTATGTCGTGTCATGAAACACACACACCCTTTACATTATTGCAAATCATTGTAGCCTAACTTTTGATATATTATTATACACAAAAGTAACATTTTCTTTGATTGTAGTTTGGTATTGAACGACGGGTGGTGGTGTTAGTGTAGTACGCATGAGTGACATTAGAATTATAATGTATGTAAAAGTTTCAATGGCATTACCTCTTTGCCAACTAATATTTTTGTCCTGAAAGCCCCTTCATGCCTTGAATTCTTGTAAGGTATTATTGAACCCCTTCATTTAACTATACTCTCCTTACAGAATCAACGTAGTGTTTTGCTAACTGTTTTATCAGTACACTCTATTTTGATAGTTCCATTTCAATCGACATGTGGGAAGAATCTTGTTGATTACACGTGAATGTGGAGATTAGAATGACTATGTTAATTCAAGATATTCATGTGTCTGTGTAAAGGTCAAAGAAATCAGAAAGTTGAGTATAAGCTTGATTTTAATGTAAACATGAGGTTAGAAGAGATATAAATAAGCAAGAAATGGTGCAAGCAAGAGGTTGGTGGTGACATGAACTTTGTGGCAAACATAAGGATAGCAATAACATATATAGGAAATGGTAAAAGCTAGATTAGATGCAAACATTGTCACAACCCGATTTCTTAGATCATGATAGAACCTCCTATAACCTACCAGTAGGTAAGCCAACCCGTAACCCGAAATGTCAATTAATGGGTGTAAGGGTAGAAACAATAGAAATAAGCAATTTAACATAGATAACTGAAGGAATAAGCGGAAGCAAGATATATATATATACATAAAACCAAAAGATCCCTCCCACAAACTGGACATCACGGGTACAGAGCTACTACAAAAGAATATAAGTCTCAAAAGTGAACCACAAATAAACTGACTTATCTCAAAATATAAAAGACTAGTCAACTATTAAAGATGGAAACAAGTATGATCCAAAACACCATGTGCTCATCCCTCGCCTCCGAATAATACAACTTCTGGCTCGAATTCAACATTGATAGTTGGTGCTCGTACCTACATCACAAAATAGATGTAGAGTGTAGCATGAGTACAAAAAAACAGGTACTTAGTAAGCATCATAGGCCGACTGAACAAGAAAAGTAAAGGCAATATAAAAAGAAAAAAATTAAATAGAACGGAGGTCAAATAAAATTTATGGAAATACACATGAGTGCAGAGCAAAACTGAAGTGAATTTAGTAAATAGCTAACTAAAATATAACTTACCCCAAAAGCTTACAAGGTAAACTCGTGGGCAAGTTCCAAAAAGAAATTGATCCCCAAAAGCCTGATAGGTACATACAAAAGCTATAGGTATTAGGAACAAAACCATCTGAATATAGAAATAGAGGGAGCATACCCAAGATTTCGAACCGCGGATAGGCCTCCCAAATTAACGAATCAGATCATCCCAAGCTACAAACTCATAGCCAACACCACAAACTGTGGATACACCTCTAAAAAAACAAATAGGATCTAACCGATATGTATCAATTATGTAAAGGATAAAGTGCCCGTATCATGTATTGCAGTTGTAGATCAAATGACTAGACCTCAAATTTGCAACCAATAGTAAGGGATTATGATGAGACTTCAAATCTACTAACATAAGGTTGCTGAAGAATACTATGCGAAATCATCATCATAGGACCACCGTGGAAATACGTCCATACTAAGGTCATCAATACAATACTCCAAGTGCGAACCAAATCCAATCCCATGTCACCAAGCGAAAAACGAAATATTTACCATAAACCACACAGTCGTAGAAAGAGGGAACCAAGCATAGAAGGTGTCAAAGGCTTACTCTATCAAACACATGACTGCTACATCAGTCAACGGGGAGCTAACCATCCCAAATGATGTTGGACAAAAACCAATGTCTATAAGCTCCAGAATTGGCAAGGTTAAGCCAAGAAATAGTCCACATCTTTCATTTATTTGACCAATCGGCAACATTCAATAGGAATACATGTTCTCTTCCCTATAATTAGTAGTATATATCTTATTATCTACATTTCAGGGGAAGTTTTGACATCTCATGTGCTATGGAATTTGCACTTAGAATGCTCAATAATTCTATGTAGGCTTATCCTCCTTCAAGATTTAGACATAAGGTGTATGAGTTCTCATAGCTATTGTATCATACTCTTAAATTTGAACTAGTTCTTCATGGGTATATTTGGGGATAGTTTATTCAACAATGATTGTCCGCGTAAAGAAGACATAGGACTATATTTCTTTGAAAATGAGAGAGAAAGGTCATCCTCTTTGAAAACTCTTTTATGGTAGTCTATGGTAAAATGAATATAACTTTTTATTTTCGAACTCTAAATGAGGCAAAGTTGATGGTGTTGGAAACAAGACTCGTAGAACTTTAATTTGATAGGTGGTAGGCCGCCTAATTCATCATATTTTGAGATATATGATTGTTTGATGTTGACCTAAGAAGAATATTATTTCAAAACTCAATCGATAAGGAAGCATTCAACTCAACTTTGTGCTAGGGGATTCTTGTGATCTTAATTCGTCTCTAAACCTATTCCCACATTAAATAATTGACCTTACCACGTAAGGAAAATTTAAGAATCACCAAATACGACCTTATACAGAAATGAAGAACGGTTCAGGCCTTAGCTTAGAAATATTTGGTGTGTTACACCATCCAAACAATCCCTCTTCTTGTGCCTATGAGTGTCTGAATCAAAAGTACCATATGATAAAGAAAACATATATAATAAACACTTTCACTTATCAAGGCAATCAATAAACACAAAACAATTTTAAATATAACGTCTATTTTCTTGAGATAATAACAAAAATTACTCAGTTTAACCAAACAAATATGCCATGAATGTAGTTGCACCATCATACATAGCTAAAAAACAATTCACAAACAAGATTGCAGGTAGCAGCAGTAAAAGTTTCTATTAAAGAGCTAATTTATCAAAGTCATTTCACAAAGTAATATGTCTAGCCTTCCTACATTTTCTCCATCTATCATGTCTATATCCATATCAATCACTTTGTTTCTGCCCCATTCAATACATCCAGCTATGATTCTATGTCTTGTCTTATGAGGAAAAATAATCGTCACAGGAAGTGCTTGTTGTTCCCTTCTGTAAGAACATCCATAAGGTGAAACACAACTTTAGAAGTATATGAAAATAATATAGGGATTATAGATTTACTTTGAGAATCACTGCACAGGTTTGTAGATGCAAGTATAAGGATCATAACATAGTTTATTAGCGTTCTCATCACAAAATCTTTGATACGCATGAACTACACAGAAGCAGTATATTTCACAGACCTACATATAATGGGAAATGCAAATCAATTTCTAGTAAAATGTTCCATGACAAGAGCACACTTCTACTTTGCAATACTTAGTCCTTTTTGTTAGTGTTGCAAAGTAGAAGTGCACACTTTCCAAGGAATTTTTTTACTAGAAATTGTTTTATATTTCCTATTATATGTAG
This sequence comes from Solanum tacnaense, assembly GCA_029582525.1. Taxonomy (NCBI): domain Eukaryota; kingdom Viridiplantae; phylum Streptophyta; class Magnoliopsida; order Solanales; family Solanaceae; genus Solanum; species Solanum tacnaense. The sequence goes on along the minus strand of JAJOOD010002402.1, from coordinate 46,373 downwards.
GTCTTGGAAATATACTGCTATGGTGGAGTTCATGCGTATCACAAATTTAGTAATCAAAATGCTTATAAATCATGTTAAGATGCTTATACTTGCATCTACAACCCTGTGTAGTGATTCTCAAAGTACGTCTATAATATCAATATTAATTTCTTATACTTGTAGAGTTGTCTTTAGCCTTTCGGATGATCTTGCAAAATAGAGCAACAAGCACTTCATGTGGGGATTATTTTACCTCATGAAACAAGACATAGATGGATGTGCTGAAGGGAGCAACAGCAAAGTGATTGATATAGAGATAGACGTGAAAGCTGGAGAAAATGTAGGAAGGCTAGATATTTTTGTCCCGATAACTACTTTCTAAAATGTCTTTGATTAATTAGCTCTTAAACAAAAACTTTTACTGCTGCTACTGATGCTTATCTTGACCAATGACACTAACCTACGGTTTGAGTGTCTACGATCGTCGATAATATAGTAACCCAACCAAGGGTTGGGGTCGTGTCCCAATGTAGTGGTAGTGAAAATAGTAGTTAGGCTAAAATTTTGTTCTAGTTAGCAGTAGTTTGGGAAACTATCGAATAGAAACAAAGTAAATTCATGTGGGTGACACAAAAGTGTCAAATATCAAAGGGGATTTTGTCACAAGTAGCTAAGACAACAAAAATAAAGAGAAAATCAAGTATGGAGAAAAGTTCATGGGGTGTGACCGTAATATATATTGATATAAATCATTGGGTACATGCTTTATATAGGAAATTTGAAAGATAATAATGACTAGGCTAAGCTTTAGATGGAAATAAGTTCCCTCTCGGGCAAATTACCCCGTTTCAAATGAGTTCCCCTCGGGCACCCATTTGCCGCATGAAGGCCAGCCTACGCCTTACCCCACTCACTCTCTCGAACTGAGTGTTAGGATATGGAATAAGGGCTCACCCTCTTGGGATGATCCTCGTGTTCACCCACTCCATAGGCCATCAGTCTAGCGGTCTTGGTTTCGTGACCTCTCTCTTGAGCAAGCCGGAAACACATAGGTAGTTTTGTATTTGCAACTACGAACCCATTAAATTAAACAACAACCAGTAGGTGAAATCACCATTAAAATATATCTAACCTATCAATGAACAAGACCCAACAATAATATCAACACATATTTGTTAAATCACACCCCAAGAATGGGGGTTTTTAGCCACACATCACGAAATTAGCAATTACACCTAAAATGATAACAAAATCAAATGGGTATAAGAAATTAAACCTTGATATAAGCAAAGGAAGAAGAATGGAGAAAACCTACTTCTGATTCGGGGAAAAGGAACTTCTTTCTTCAAGTCTCCCAAAAACCCTCTCCAAAGTTGAAAGAAAATATATGAAAACTAGTATTCTAAGGTAAAATTAACAATAATGTTCGGATCCTAAAAATTAGTAAAGAGTTAGTATTTATAGATTCTGAAAATAGTGTTGTGGCAGATAATTCGGCGAGGTTAGTCGCGATCGCCAAATAACTCGGTGATTCTCCCTTATTCTGATTCATCACCTTCTATGCTCTTCCTTCAGCATGTCTGTGTCCTGGATCATTGGGCGGTATATTTCTGCTTCGCGGAACTGATCGGTGACACGCCGACTGCTCCTTTCATCGCCTTTTGATCCACTTCCTTCAGGGCTTCGCGTACTGGAACAAAGGGAGGAGTTCATCCCTTTGGTGATTCGCCAAATGTGATTGGCGAAGCTCAGGCTTCAACTTTTACGTTCTTTTCAGCCTTTTTGCCCCTTTTTGCGCCTAAGTGTCCATGCTTCCACTAAAACTTCAAATACCTGAAACTTAAGCGTTTTTATTAGATATTGAGATAAAATAAGCATTTGAGGACACTATTTCTATTAAAATAAATCCCTAAATGAGTTCAGTTTGTGGACTCATCTACACTTCCAACTTAAACTTTTGCTTGTCCTCATGTAAAACTCAAGTTCAACAGTTCAAATAGGATGTCTAAAATAGTTCTACACAAGACTCAATCATGAATGTACACAACAAGACTTCAAACTACTTATACGAACATTCAACTGTGTGCTCAAAGATTCAAGTTCTGACACACCATTACCAAAGATTCTCATGCTTACAATACTTTCTACTAATGCAAGTTCAAGCTTAACGAAAGTATCTAAATGCCCTCAGACAAAGAATGATTTCATATTCACACAATGGTTCATAGTTTAAAGCTTCGGAATCAGATGAAATGCTTACTCTCACAAAGAAGAACACAATGCATGCTTTCACCCATAGGTTTGCCCATATTTTCTGATCAACATTTGTTTCTGCTCACTCAAGATCAAAACGGTCTTTTCAAGGCTTGTAATGGGGTTGAGTGCAAAGGTATGGTTATTTAGGCTCAGTTACTTTCATCCTCATGAAATGTGGTGCTCCCAACACTTCCTTTCCTTTTCCTTCATCATTCTCTTCCGTGCTCATAAGTCCTCCTATTGGGAACCCCCTTTCATTTTTCAACATAACTTTTCTTTTTCATTGTTTTTCTCTTTCTTTTCTCTTTTTTTTATATAAAGGGGTTCAATTTTCCTCAAAACCATGGGTAGGAGGGACTTTCTTGCACTTCTTGATTTGCCTTCTGTTTTCACCACACCCCCAACTTACACTTTTGGCCTAAGTTGGCTGTTCAAACTAACCACAACTTCATGAGGATTATGGGTGATGGATTAAGAAAGGTCTAGTTTTCATCAAGTTTCTTCCAAAGAAATGTAAGGCTCAAAGAGTGTTCAAGAGAGAATCACACGCTCACAAGGTAGGTCACAAAAGAGGTATACGTCGAATTGGCTCACACTCGTAGAAGTTGCCTAAGATCATATCAAGAGATAGCATCACTCAGTTCACCAGACAAACGGGGTAAATTCTAGGATCTATCATGCATAGTTCACAAGTAAACTCATCACACTAGGCATTGACACTATAAGTTAAATAAGACTCCACACATTCGCTAGTGTGCAACGGTCTTCACAAGAGAATCAATTTGATAAATGGCTAATCACAACGAGATGCAAAGAGTTCACATATTGTCTATGCAAGTTTATTTGGCCTCATCGTAGCTGTAAATTCATGTTCGTTTGATTGTAAGCATTATTCAAGTCATCGATATTGATCGAAACCGAGACTCAAATTTGCCAAGAAATAACCACATTCAACACACGAGCATATAAAGGATGGCGAAAATGTGCGAAAAATTCAAAAAAAAATTAGAAGGGTCAAAATCATTTTTTAATTTAAAATAAAAGGAGCCACAAGCTCAAAATCCACAGAAAAGCAGTGTCAACACAATTTAAGCACAAAGCCCAAATACTTAAACAAAAGAAGAGTCATAAGCATCACACAAAGGTGGGACTTACCCCACGACAAATAAAAAAAACATTTGTCCACAAATGCAAATGAAAATATCCAAAAGTCAAAATAAATAATGACAAAGAGGGAGGTAAAGAGGGGATCCTATCTATGCAGTCGCTCCATCTGTCTGGGCATTAGTGCCCTGTGTAGTGCTCGAGATCTGGGCATCAGTGCCCTGAGTCACCTCAGAAAGACCAGCACATGACAATACGATATGATCATTGCAAATGAGTACCAAATTTTCAAAAGTAAACTCGGGGTTTGGAAAACAAACCTTTATGCCGATTAAAGTACTTTGAAATGCTACGCGGCAATGAAATCCAACTCCGAGCACAAATCAATAACCAAAATACTTATGGAATGCAAAAATATTTAAAATACTAACTAGGTGCGAGATTTGGAATATTAAAAGCGAAAGAAAGTGAAAGAGTTAGAAGTTTAAACCTTTGGCCTATTAAGAAACCGTCCTGTTCTCGCCCATTCGGTGACATTAGCCGTGGTCGCTGATCCATTCGGTGACTCACCGAGTGGATACTTACCTCACTGAGTTTTACTGGACCTCCAGTTAAACTGGGGGTCCAAACAGCGGACTAGATCTCAATCACCGACCAGGTCGGTGATTCACGAATAATTTCTTGGGCCCGCCGAGTTTTACAGACTCCACTTTGAAGTTGTCTTTAGTCAAATGGCGGACTAAGTCGGGGTCACCGACTTCTTCGGCGATGCGCCGACTGGACCTTTGGCTTGCCCATTTGCACTTTTCACTCACTTTCCATACTTCGACCTACAGAAACAACACACCATTATTTCTTAAAGCAAATATAAAGCGGTAAAACCTTGGGTTGCCTCCCGAGAAGCGCCTTATTTAACATCGTGGCACGACGCAACTTCTCACTCCAGTTCCATTAGTAAGGTTTGCCTCATTTTCAAGAGGCCACCCCTCTTTTGGCTCTAGGTAGAGAGAAGATAGCACTTGGTCCATTTGGTACCCATAGTTACCATTCATGCTCATCATTCCTGTTTTAATAAAAAAACAAGCAAAACAAAACTAAAAATTAAGTAAGTAAACTATAACTAAGAAGAACAAAAAATTCTACTAATCTAAGAATTCCCAAATATCACCACTCCCAGACATTGGCGCCATTTTGATGCTTATCATGACCAACGACACTAACCTACGGTTCAAATATCTACGATCGTCGATAATATAGTAACCCAACCAAGGGTTGGGGTGGTATCCCAAGGTAGTGGTAGTGAAAGTAGTAGTTAGGCTAAAATTTTGTTCTAATTAGCTGTAGTTTGAGAAATTATCAAATAGAAACAAAGTACATTCAAGTGGATGACACAAAATGTCACATATCGAAGGGATTTTTTATCACAAGTAGCTAAAACAACAAAAATAAAGAGAAAATCAAGTATGGAGAAAAGTTCTTGGGGTGTGACCGCAATATATATTAATATAAATCGTTGGGTACATGATTTCGATAGGAAAATTGCAAGATAATAGTGACTAGGCTAATGAAATAAGTTCCCTCTCGGGCAACTTACCCCGTATCAAATAGGTTCCTCTCGCACACCCATTTGCTGCATGAAAGCCAGCCTACGCCTTACCCCACTCACTCTCTGGAGTTGAGTGTTAGGATATAGGACTAGGGCTCACCCTCTCGAGCTGAACCTCATGTCGACCCATTCCTTAGGCCATCAGTCTAGCGGTCTTGGTTTCTCGACCTCTCTCTCGCAAGCCGAAAACACATGGGTGGTTTTGTATTTCCAACTACAAACCCATTAAATTAAACCACAACCACTAGGTGAAATCACCATTAAAATACATCTAACCTATCACTAAAAAAGACCCAACAATAATATCAACACATATTTGCTAAATTACACCCCAAGAATGCGGTTTTTAGCCACACATCAAGAAATAAGAAATTACACCCGAAATGATAACAAAATCAAATGGGTATAAGAAATTAAACCTTGATATAAGCAAAGGAAGAAGAATGGAGAAGATCCACTTCCGATTTGGGAAAGAGGAACTTCTTTCTTCAAGAGTCCCAAAAACTCTCTCCAAACTTGAGAGAAAATATATGAAAACTACTATTCTAAGGTAAAATTAACAATAATGATGGGATCCTAAAATTTAGTAAAGAGTTAGTATTTATAGATTCAGAAAATATTGCTGTGGCAGATCATTTGACGAGGTTAGTCATGATCTCCGAATAACTTGGCGATTCACCTTTCTTCTGGTTCATCGCCTTTTGTGCTTTGCCTTCAGCATGTTTGTGTCCTGGATCATTGGGCGGTATATTTCTGCTTCACGAAACTGATCGGCGACACGTCGACTCCTCTTTTCAGCACCTTTTGATCCACTTCCTTCAGGGCTTCGCATACTGGAACAAAGGGCGGAGTTCATCCCTTCGGTGATTCGCCAAGTGTGATTGGCGAAGCTCAGGCTTCAACTTTTACGTTCTTTTCAGCCTTTTTTCTCCTTTTTGTGCCTAAGTGTCCATGTTTCCACTAAAACTTCAAATACTTGAAACTTAAGTGTTTTCATCAGATATTGAGATAAAATAAGCATTTGAGGACACTATTTCTATTAAAATAAATCCCTAAATGAGTCATATTTGTGGACTCATCAGCTACCTGCTATCTAGTTAGTGAATTTTTTTGTTGGCTATGTATGATGGTGCAACCACATTCATGGCATATTTTTTTGGTTACACGTAGTAATTTTTGTTCAAATTTTGTTATTATCTCAAGAAAATAGATATAATGTTTTCTAGTTTTATCTTCTTGCATTTCCATTGGTTATTTATATATTAGTTGAGTTATTTGTACAATGTCTTTTAAGTTTTCCACATCACAATGTAACACCAAATCTTGGGATATTGTTTTTCTTTCACATTGTTATTAGACTTTATGTTTATTATTAATTCAACTGTTAAACTTGTATGCTTTAGCTTCCCAAAATAAATTGGATTGATGTACATCTTGATTCAACTGACTTCAAATAGTTGAGTTCCATCACAATTCAAAATGTTTTTGTGTTCATTGAGTGTCTTGATAATTAAATGTGGTAATTATATATTATTTCTAGATCATATAGTTCTGTTGATTAAGACACTCATAGGCACAAGAAGAAGGGGCGCGTGAATGGTGTAACATCCCAAAAATTTATGATAAGACCCGAACCATTCTTCATTGGTGTATAAGATTGTATCAGGCAATTCTTAAATCACGCTAACATGTTAAGGTCAATTATTTAATGTGCGAATAGAGTTGGAGATGAATTAAGGTCACAAGAATCCCCTGGCACAAATTTGAGTTAAAAGCTTCCTTACCGATTGAGTTTTGATGTAATATTATACTTAGGTCAACTTCAAACAATCATATCCCTCAGAATATAATGAATTTTGTGACCTATGACCTATCACATTAAATTTCTATGATTTTTCTTTCCAACCCCACAAAGTTTGCCTCATTTAGAGTTCAGAACAAAAAATTATGACTGCTTTACTAGAGACTACCACAATAAAGTTTTCAAAGCGGAGGACCTTTCTCTCTCACTTTCAAAGAAATATAGTCTTATATAATCTTTACCCGGACAATTATTGTTGAATAGACTATCCCAGATATCCCCATGTAGAACTAGTTCAAATTTAAGAGTATGAGGCAATATCTCTGAGAACTCATACACCTTATGTCTTACTCTAGAAGGAGGATGAACCTTGATACAATTATTGAGCATTCCACTTTCAAATTCCAGAGCATATGAGATATTAAAACTTTCCCAGAAATGTTGTTAAGAAGAGATAGACTACTAATTATAGTGAAGAGAACGTGTGTTCCTATTTAATGTTGCCCATTCGTCAAATAAAAGAAAGATCGTCACTATATAATATATATTGATGATTTTTGTTTTATTTGTCGAATAGGAAACATTCAATATATAAGAACACACATTATATATATTAATGATCATTCTTTTATCTGATGAATAGGCAACATTCAATAGGAACACACGTTCTATCCCTATATTAGTAGTATATCTCTTCTCATCTACAATTTAGGGGAATGTTTTACATCTCATGTGCTCTAGAATTTGCACCTAGAATGCTCAATAATTGTATCCAGGCTCATCCTCCTTTCAGAGAGTTTGACGTAAGGTGTTTGAGTTCTCAAAGTTATTTTCTCATACTCTTAAATTTGAACTACTTCTGCATGGGGATATCTAGGATAGTCTATTCAACATTAATTGTCCGGGTAAAGAAGATATAGAACTATATTTCTTTGAAAGTGAGAGAGAAAGGTCATCCTCTTTGAAAACTTTTTGTGGTAGTCTTTGGTAAAATGGTCATAACTGTTTATTTCCAAACTCTAAATGAGGCAAACTTGGTGGTGTTGGAAAGAAGACTCATACAAATTTAATTTGATAGGTCATAGGCCGCCTAATTTATCATGTTATGAGAGATATGATTGTTTGAAGTTGACCTTAGTAGAATCTTATATCAAAACTCAATCGATAAAGAAGCATTCAACTTAAATTTGTGCTAGGGGATTCTTGTGACCCTAATTCATCTCCAAATATATTCCCACATTAAATAATTGACCTTAACACGTAAGGAAAATTTAAGAATCACCCAATACGACTTTATACACAAATAAAGAACGGTTCGAGTCTTAGCTTAGAAATGTTTGGGGTGTTACTCCACCCATACAAGCCCTCTTCTTGTGCCTATGCGTGTCTTAATCAACAAAACCATACGATGAAGAAAGCATATATAATAAACACTTTCACTTATCAAGCCTAATCAATAAACAGAAAAATATTTTAATTGTGATGGCACTAGATTCTTCCAATTCAGTTGAATGTAGACGTATATCAAGACAATTTATACTAGGAAAATAAAACTTACAAGTATAACAGTTCAATTATTAATAAATATAAAGTCGAATAAATTTTTTAAAACAAAACAATCTCAGAAGAACTGGTGTTACATTGTGATGAGAAAAACTAAAATGGCATGATACAAATAACTCAACTATTACAAAGATTAACAATGGAATTGCCAAAACATAAAACTAGAAAGCATTATGTCTATATTCTTGGGATAAACACAAAATTCGACCAAAAATTACTCAATTCAGCCAAAGAAATCTTCCATGAATGTAGTTCCACTATTGGTGAGTCCAGAAATTGAACTCATTTAGAGCTTTATTTTGATAAGAATAGTGTCCTCGAATGCTTATTTTGTCTCAATATCTGATGAAAAACTCTTAAGTTTCAAGTATTTGAAGTTTTATTGAAAGCATGGACACTTAGGCGGAAAAAGGAACAAAAAGGCTGAAAAGAACAAAGAAGTTGAAGCCTGACCATTGCTAAGAACACTTGGCAATTTGCTGAAGGAATTCACTCCGCCCTTTATTCCAGTGCGCGAAGCCCTGAAGATGAAGGATCAAAAGGCGATGAAGGGAGCAGTCGGCACTTCGTCGAATATTTCCACGAAGCAGTACTATACCGCCCAATGGTCCAGAATGTGAAAATGCGGAAGGCAAGCACGAAACGGCGATGAAACAGAAGAAGGACGAGTCGTCGAGTCATTCGGCGACATCGACTAACTTCGCCGAAAGATCCTCCAGCACTATTTTCTGAATTCTATAAATACTAAAATTGTTATTAATTTTAGAGAGTCGAACATTTATTTTAATTTCCAGAATAGAATAGTACTTTTGGGATATTTTCTCTCAAGTTTGGAGAGGGTTTTGTGAGAGACTTGAAGAGAGAAGGATTTCATCTTCCCCAAGTTGAAAGTGTGTCTTCCCCATTCTTCTTCCTTTGCTTAAATCAAGGTTTAATTTCTTTTACCCATTTGATTTTAGTATCATTTTAGATGTATTTTGTTATTTCTTGATGTGTGGCTAAAAACCCCATTCTTGGGGTGTAATTTAGTAAATATGTGTTGATATTGTTGTTGGATCCTTCTTGCTGATCAGTTAGATGTATTTTAATGGTTATTTCATCTAGTGGTTGTGGTTTAATTTAATGGGTTTGAAGTTGCAAATACAAAACCACCCATGTGTTTTTGGCTTGCCCGAGAGGGAGGTCGCAAAACCAAGACCACTAGACTGATGGCCTAAGGAGTGGGTCGACATGAGGTTCTGCCCGAGAGGGTGAAACCTAGTCCCATATCCTAACACTCAGCTCGAGAGAGTGAGTGGGGTAAGGCGTAGGCTAATCTTCATGTGACAAATAGGTGTCCGAGAGGAACCGATTTGAAACGGGGTAAGTTTCCCAAGAGGGAACTTATTTCCATCTAAAGCTTAGCCTAGTCACTATTCTCTTGTAAATTTCTATCAAAAGCATGTACCCAACGATTTATCTCAACTTGTATTACGGTCACACCCCAAGAACTTTCCCCCATACTTGATTTTCTTGTTAATTTTTGTTGTTTTTACTACTTGTGACAAAAACCCCAATTGATATTTGACACTTTTGTTTCACCCCTTTTAATTTACAATGTTTTTGTTCGTTAATTTCTTTAGCTACGACTAATTAGAACTAAATTTTATTTTTCTATTAATTCTCAAAACCACTCCCTTGGGACACGACCCCAACCTTTAGTTGGGTTACTATATTATCAATGATCGTACACACTCGTACAGTAGGTTAGTGTCGTTGGTCACGATAAGCATCAAAATGGCGCCGCTGCCGGGGAGTGGTGTTATTTGGGAATTCGTAGTTGAATAAATTTTTTGATTCTTTCTAGTTTTAGTGTTACTAATCTAAATTGTAGTTTTGTTTTGCTTGTTTGTGTGTTAAGCCAAGATAATGAGTATATGTGATGGAGATGGTGGACCAATGGAGCACCTCCTAGTAAAAGTGATGAGATTGAGGGATCACATCTTGAACATCAAGCATCTAGAAGGAGAACCTTTTCATGAGTCGTGGCTGAGGTTTGAAACACTATTGATACAATGCCCAACTCATGAAATCCCCAATTTAGTTCTACTGGAATGCTTCTATAGGAGTCTGAATCCCGGAAATAGAGGGTTAGTCGACCAACTTATGCCAGGTGGTCGTGAGAAATACCCCTATGAGACCGCAGCCAAATTTCTTGATCTTGTGGCAAAAACCAACAAGGATAGTGAGAAGGATCAACAATTGATCATTTTGCTGGGTCAGATGGATAACTTGACCCAAAAGGTCGAGGAACTGGAGGTGATGTTCAAAGAAAAGAGCAAATGCAAACCACCTATTGAGCAGGGAGGATCTGTGGACATTGAGAATAAACATATTGAAGATATGTTAGTAACCATTCTTCAAAAGTTAAATGAGCAAGATATAGTGCTGGAGAAGATTGGAGAAAATGTAGAAGTGCTAAACCAGATGAGCGGTTCTCACTCTAGATCCATCCACCTGATTGAAACTCTCATGGGTCATGTAATGCCTCATCTCTATCAAGCACAAGGTAAGGGGTCTCCAAACGATGTTTTGGCTAACCCCAAAAGTGAAATTTAGGTGCTAACCCACTTCGTGCCACGACGTTAACTAAGGCGCTGTTTGAGAGGCAACCCAAAGCCCTTAATCACTTTAATTCTGTGTTTTTTTTAAATAAAGTTGTTTTGATTTTGTAGGATTGGGAATGAAAAGTTTGTGAAAAAGTACAGGATGAATTACACAAGTCCAACCGGTGAATCGCCGACTAGATCGGCGACTGCTACTAAGAATGTCGTTTGGATCCTTATTTTGAGTCAGGGTCATGTAAAACTCAGCAAGATAGATGAACACTCAGCGGATAGACAAGTAGCAAAGCAAACCCAACTAATGTCGCTGAATGGATTAGATCTGGACGGATTTTATAAAACCACGGGTCTGGACTTCCAACCTTTCTCATAATCTCTTACTCTCGATTATCGCAAAATCACACCTACTTAGTATTTTCAGAATATTTGCACATCATAACTATTTTAGTTACTTTAGTAGTGCTTGGATCTATAATAACATGCTGCCCAGCATCACAGTCTTGACCTAATCTACACAAAAGGTTGGTTCTCCAAACTCTACATTTAATTATGATATTTATGCCCCCATTCCAGGTAATTTTATCCTTTGTCATGTGATGTGCCTCTTTGATAAATTTAGGCTATTCAGCGTACTGAGGCCAGCTCACCGAATCACTTGGCAGTCGGCCCAAGGGACTCCATCTCACCTTTTAATTTTATGCTACTTGTAGTCAGTGTTCTGTAAATCTCTGCCAAAAGCCTTGATCGTCAAAAGTAGACGGCGATATGCCAAAGGTCTACTTGGTCACACTTTGTCTGCATCTCTGAACCCTTCTACACTGCATCTTTCGGCGGATAAAGTCCTGATCACCCAAGCAACTTGGTGACTCGCCGATCGATTCGGCAAGTCTGTCTGTAATTGCATCCCTCTGAACTTGATTTATTTGTTTTAACTTCTTCCAGATTCTTAGCAGAAATGGCTAGATCTAAAGTCGCAGAAAGAAGCAAGCGACCTCGAAGTAAAACAAAAGGGATTACAATCAAAGAGGATGCTGACGTGTTCAAAAGAAAAGTTGCTAAACTTTCCACATATGGTGAAAAAGGGAAGAGCAAACACAAGACCCTTAAATTGTCAGATACAGGCGCTGACAGTAATGGCTTTTATAGAAATGATCCCAACCAATCTTAAAGCATAGTGTGGGTTCTGATGAGGAAAATATGTTAATAGCACAGAAAGCCAAGTGGCGAATTAAGAAGCTGAGAAATTCATCCAGGCCCAGGACTTATTAGCCTACCACTACTACACCTCCAGTTCCAAAGAAGGCAATGGTATTAGCACCTCCAGTACAAGGTCCTCTACCTAAATCTATAAATCAAGTAAAGGCTGAGGGGCTGAGAAATTTTTGGGAGGAAAACCGTCTGTCCATAGAAGGGGTTATAGACAGGCACCCAGAGATAATGTAGTGTCTGAGATACCATGAGTTCCAAATCTTTACCAAACCCCGTGGCCCTTATATTCAAAACTGGGTAAGAGAGTTCTACAATGCATATAGTGCACTAATACCCCAACAAAAGTAACTAGCAGCGGCCTTCAAAGAAGTTGACTATGTGGTTGTCACAGATGGAAGGGTGAAGTGTGATAGTGAAGAAATCAATGCAGTCTTGGGCATGTCCACAAACATTGGAGATCACTGCCTGTACTTGATTAGAACAAAGTAACTGGATGAGATAAAAAGTGGTTAGCCCCACTAATTGCATATGAGACTCCCAAGTGGCTGGCGGAAGGAGTTTCGATTGATAAGAAAGAACTAAACATAGCAGCAAGGTTCTGGTTTAGTTTTATCAGCAGTGCAATTATGCCATCTAAGAATGAGTCAATCCTTCGCCTAGCCAAGGCAGCTTGCCTGGGTTGTATAATATAGTAGACTCAGATAAATATGGGAAAACTGATCACTTCAGAGATACTCAAGGGTGCGAGGCAGAGCCGAACCTCACTTCCATTCCCAGTCTTGATCACAAAATTATGCAAACGAGCCCAAGTGCCTCGAGATACCAAGAGGGATATGTAAGTGATGCCCACAACCTCTACTAATATATGTGAGATCGAAGACGAGTACCTTAAGGATCAAGCAAAAAGGAAGAAGGCACCATTGGTGGAGTTAGTCAACACAGAATCATCACCTGCAAAGGCATCTCTACCTGCTCCGGCCCCTGGGCCTTAAAGTATATCCATTTCCACTGTTACTCCCACTGATACCCCAGGTCCTTCTGCTGCTACAAAATCGCCAATACCCACTACTGTTGCTGCTATTTCCCGACTTCCACTCACCCGAGCATCCCTACTCCAGATGGGACAGCTGGCTCTTTCTGCTGATCGTCCAGCTGCTAGCCTAGAGGCCTCTTTTCCAGGCATGATTCAGATTGTCCTAACTGATGCTATAACACATCTTAACACTACCATTGATGCCCTAGTAGCCAGAATAGCAGTGTGTTAGCACAACCATGAATCCACAGAGGAGATGACGACTTTAAAAGTTGCCATTGCTGAACTACGAAATGATGTAGACAACCTAAAGGCCGCCGATGTATCCATAGTCTTTGGAATAGTGGAGATGCCAGACATGCCTGATTTGCCTCAGAAGATCAATGGACATGGGGGTAGAGCGAAACAGATAGCCGACCATCACTCAGAAACAAAGACTGATGAAGAGACTGAGGGAGCTGCAAATGAAGATTTGAATGAGACAGAAGAAATTATGATAGATGCCCCTATGCAAGCTTCTTTGGCAAATTCTTCTACTGCTAAATCAAATGGAGCAGGCCTTTCTGGAGGTCACTCCAGATACTGATGCCATGACAGATGGAGCAATCGCATAGCTAGGATCCCCTCTTTACCTCCCTCTCTGTCCTTTGTAATCTCTAAAATTATGGTTAATTTTATTTGCATTTGAGGACAAATTGCTTTTATTTGTGGTGGGGTGAGGCCCACTTATTGTGTGCTATTTGATGTTCGCATTTTGTGATTACATTTGGGCTGTTATGTTTTTAATTTGTGTTTTTAAAACTTCTTTGCGATTGTTTGAGCTTATGGCTCTCTTTTGGGTTTAATTGCAAAATAAATTTGACCATTCCAAATTTTTTTTAGTTTTTCGCACATTTTTGCCACCCTTCGTGAGTTGAATTTGGTTGTTCTGTCGTAAAAATTTGAGTCTCAGTTTCAATCAATACCGATGACTTGATTAGTGCTCTCAATTGAACGAACATGAATGTACAGCTACGGTGAGGCCAAATGAAGTTGCATAGACAATATGTGAACTCTTTGCATCTTGTTGTGATTAGCCATTTATCGAATTGATCCTCTTGTAATGACCGTTGCACACTAGCGAAAGTCTGTAGTCTTGTTTGACTTAAGTGTCGATGCCTTGTGTGATTAGCTTGCTTTGAACCATGCATGAATAAACCTAGAATTTGCCCTGTTCGTCTAATTGATTTAGAAAGGTGTCCTCGTGATATGCTCTTAGGCAATTTTAAAGAGTGTGAGCCAAATTTGACATATACCTCTTTTTTGGCCTACTCGTGAGCGTGTGAAACTCTTTTGAACACCTTTTGAGCCTTACCTTTCTTTGGATGAACCTTGATGAACCCTAGACCTTACTTGCCCCCGCTACCTATAATCCTCTTAATTTGTGGTTTCGTGAATAGCCAACTTAGGCAAAAAGCCTAAGTTGGGGGTGTGGTGAAAAGGAAGAGGAGAATTCAAGAAGTGCAAGAAAAGTTTCCCTCAATCCCATGGTATTGCAGAACATAATGGAAACCCTTATAAAAATATTTTAAAATTTGGGGGAATAAAAATGCATCAAGAATCGGGTTTCCAAGAAATACATGGAGAGTGAATAAAAGTTGACTTAGAAGCACTAGAAAAAGAATTGATAAAGGAAAAGAAGGAATGCCTTTAAAATACCACATCTCACGAGGAAGAAGTCACTGAGCCAAAATGACCATACCTTTGCACTCAGCCTCATTACAAGCCTTAGAAAGACCTTTTTGATTTTGAGTAAGCTGAATCGAAAGTCGATTGGAAAATAAGGGCAAACCTATGGGTTAAAGCATGCATTGTGTTCTGCTTTTTGAGTGTGTGCGTTGCATCTGATTCCTGATCTTGAATTGATGAACCTCTGTGTGTGAATATGGAATCATTCTACATGTGAAGGCATTTAGATACTTTTTTTTAAGCTTGAACTTGCACAAGTAGCAAGTATTGCGAGCATGAGAATCTTTGGTAATGGTGTATCACAACCTGAATCTTTGAGTACACAATTGATCCTTGCATAAGTAAATTGAGTCTTGTTGTGTGCATTCATGATTGAGTCTTGTGTAGTACTGTTTAAAACACCCTTTTTGAACGAGTGAATTTGAGTTTGCTTGAGGACAAGCAAAAGTTTAAGTTGGGGGTGTTGATGAGTCTACAAATTGGACTCATTTAGGGCTTTATTTTGATAAGAATAGTGTCCTCGAATGCTTAATTTGACTCAATATCTGATGAAAACTCTTACGTTTCAAGTATTTGAAGTTTTATTGAAAGCATGGACACTTAGGCACAAAAAGGAACAAAAAGGCTGAAAAGAACGAAGAAGCTGAAGATTGAGCATCGCCAAGAACACTTGGCGATTCGCCGAAGAGATTCACTCGCCGTTTGTTCCAGTGCGCGAAGCCCTGAAGAAGAAGGATCAGAAGGCGATGAATGGAGTAGTCGGTACTTCGCTGAATATTTCCGCGAAGCAGTACTATACCGCCCAATGGTCCAGAACGTGAAGATGCTGAAGGCAAGCACGAAACGGCGATGAAACAGAAGAAGGGCGAGTCGCCGAGTCATTCAGCGACATCGACTAACCTCGCCGAAAGATCCACCAACACTATTTTCTGAAGTGTATGAATACTAAACTTGTTATTAATTTTAGAGAGTCGAACATTTATTTTAATTTCCAGAATAGACTAGTACTTTTTGGGATATTTTCTCTCAAGTTTGGAGAGGGTTTTGTGGGAGACTTGAAGAGAGAAGGATTTCATCTTTACCAAGTTGGAAGTGGGTCTTCTCCATTCTTCTTCCTTTGCCTAAATAAAGGTTTAATTTGTTATACCCATTTGATTCTAGTAGTATTTTAGGTGTATTTTGTTATTTCATGATGTGTGGCTTAAAACTCCCATTCTTGGGGTGTGATTTAGCGAATATGTGTTGATATTGTTGTTGGGTGTTGCTTTCTAATATGTTAGATGTATTTTAATGGTGATTTCACCGAGTGGTTGTGGTTTATTTTAATGGGTTTGTAGTTGCAAATACAAAAACACCCATGTGTTTTCCGCTTGCCCGAGAGGGAGGTAACGAAACCAAGACCACTAGACTGATGGCCTAAGGAGTGGGTCGACATGAGGTTCAGCCCGAGAAGGTGAACCCTAGTCCCATATCCTAACACTCATCTCAAGAGAGTGAGCGGGGTAAGGCGTAGGCTGGTCTTCATGCGGCAAGTGGGTGTCCGAGAGGAACCCACTTGAAACGGGGTAAGTTGCCCGAGAGGGACCTTATTTCCATCTAAAGCTTAGCCTAGTCGCTATTATCTTGTAAATTTCCTATCGAAAGCATGTACCCAAGGATTTACCTCAACTTGTATTGCGGTCACACCCCAAGAACTTTCCCCCATACTTGATTTTCTTGTTAATTTTTACTGTTTTTACTACTTGTGACAAAACCCCCATTTGATATTTGACACTTTTGTGTCACCCCCTTTAATTTACAATGATTTTGTTCGTTAATGTCTTTAGCTACGACTAATTAGAACTAAATTTTATTTTATTTTTAATTCTCCAAACCACTCCCTTGGAACACAACCCCAACCTTTAGTTGGGTTACTATATTATCAACGATCATAGACACTCATACCGTAGGTTAGTGTCGTTGGTCATGATAAGCATTAACTATCACACACAAACGATTCACAAATAAGATTGCAGGTAACAGTAGTAAAAGTTTTTGTTAAAGAGCTAAATAATCATATTCATTTCTGAAAGTAGTTGTTGAGACAACAATGTCTAGCCTTCCTATATTTTCTCCAGCTATCATGTCTATATCCACATCAATCACTTTATTGCTACCCCCTTCAGCACATCCAACTCTGATTCTATATCTTGTCTTATGAGGTAAAATAATCCCCACAGGAAGTGCTTGTTGTTCAATTTTGTACGAACATCCACAAGGTTAAAGACAATTCTACAAGTATAAGAAAATAATATAGATATTATAAAGGTACTTTAAGATTTACTACAAAAGGTTGTCAATGCAAGTATAAGTAGCTCAACATCATTTATAAGTGTTCTCCACACCAAATCTTTGATACGCATGAACTCCACCAGAATAATATATTTCTCAGACCGACATATAATGGGAAGTGTAAATCAATTTCTACTAAAAGCATTCCATGACAAGGGTACACTTCTACTTTGCAACACTTAGCCCTATTTGTAAGTGTTGTAAAAGAGAAGTGCACCCTTTCCAAGGAATGTTTTTACTAAAAATTAATTTACATTTACTATTATATGTAGGTCTGAGAAATATACAGCTCTGGTGGAGTTCATGCGTATCAAAGATTTGGTGAGAACACTTATAAATGATGTTAAGTTGCTTATACTTGCATCTAAAACCATGTGCAGTGATTTTCAAAGTACGTCTATAATCTCTATTTTATTTTCTTATACTTGTAGAGTTGTATTTAGCCTTGTGGATGTTCTTCCCGACTTGAATAACAAGCCGTTCATGTGGATATTCTTTTACCTCATGAGACAAGACAACGATGCATGTGCTGAAGGGAACAACAACACATTAAAGTGATTGATATAGAAAAGACATGAAAGATTGACAAAATGTAGGGAGGTTAGATTTGTTGTTTCGACAACTAATTTCTAAAATAGTTGTTATTAATTAGCTCTTTCAATGAAACTTTTACTACTGCTACCTGCAATCCTTTTTGTGAATTGTTTGTTGGCTATGTTTGATTGTGCAACTACGTTCATGGCATAATTTTTTTGGCAAAATTGAGTAATTTTGGTTCTAATTTTGATTTTATCTCAAGAAAATAGACATAATACTTTCTATTTTTATCTTCTTGCATTTCCAATGTTGATCTCTATACTAGTTGAGTTATTTTTACCATGTCTTTTAAGTTTTTGACATCACAATGTAACACCAAATCTTGGGAAATTGTTTTGCTTTCACATTGGTATACGAATTTATCTTGTTTATTAATTCAATCATTAAACTTGTATGTTTTAGCTTCCTAGTATAAATTGGGTTGATGTACGTCTTGATTCAACCGACTTCAGATAGTCTAGTTCCATCACAATTCAAAATTGTTTTGTGTTCATTGGTTGTCTTGATAACTGAAACTGGTCATTCTATATGCTTTCTTCATCATATGGTTCTGTTGGTTAACACATTCATAGGCACAAGAAGAGGGGTTGTGTGGATTGTATAAAACCACAAAAATTTATGATATGACCCGAACCATTTTTTATTTGCGTATAAGATCATATCAGGTTATTCTTAATTGTGCTCACGTGTTAAGGGCAATTATTCAATTTGCTAATAGATTTGGAGATGAATTAAGGTCACAAGAATCCCTTAGCATAAATTTCAGTTGAAAGCTTTATTGCCGATTGAGTTTTTATATAAAACTATACTTAGGTTAACATAAAACAATCAGATCTCTTAAGCATATGATGAATTAGATGACCTATGACCTATCACATATAAGTTCTATGAGACTTCTTCCAACGCCACAAAGTTTATTTCATTAATAGTTTGGAATGAAAAATATGATCATTTTACCAGAGACTACCACAATTGAGTTTTCAAAGAGGATGACATTTCTCTCTTACTTTCAAAGAAATATAGTCCTATATCTTCTTTACTCGGACAATTAATTTTGAATAGACTATCCCAGATATCCCCATGCAGAACTAGTTCAAATTTAAAAGTTCGAGGCAATAGCGTTGAGAACTCATTCACCTTATGTCTAAATTTGGAATGAGGATAAGCATGGATACAATTATTGAGCAATCGAGGTGCAAATTCCATAGCACATAAGATATCAAAACATCCCCTGAAATGTAGATAAGAAGAGATAGATGATGAGTCCACAATTTGGACTCATGTAGGGATATATTTTAATAGAATTAGTGTTCTCAAATGCATATTTTGTCTCACTAACTGATGTAAACCCTTAATTTTCAGGTATTTAGATTGAGAGACAAAGCTTGGACGCTATCAAGCAAAAAGGAACAAAGCGGCTGAAAGAACGGAGAAAAGACTTCCTGAGGATCGCCTAAACTATTAGGTGAGTCACCGAAAGGTCCTAAATCCCACTGAATGTTCCAGTGTGCTTAGCCCTGAAGGAGAAGGTCAAGTCTGCGATGAAAAGGATCAATCGACGTGTCACCGAGAAGTTCCGCAAAGCAACACTATATCACCCATAGCCTCAAAACGCGAGAATGCTGAAGGCAAAAGCAGAAAGGCGATGAACCAGACCAAAGGGTGGATCGCCGACACACTCGGCGATCCCAACTAACTGCGTCGAATGGTCTTTGGCAGAACAAATTTTCAAACACTATAAATACTTGTTTCAATTGTTAGATTAGTATCAAACTTTAGAGAGATTTTTTTTTTCGAGAATATTTTCAGTTTTAGTTCTTATAGTTTTTGGAGACATTGTGCTTGAACTTGAAGATTTGAAGATTTTCTATTCCAAGAAATTGGAAGTAGGGCTCAAAGAATCTTCATCCTTGATGCGTTTAAATACTTTATTCATCGTACCCACTTGCTGGATACACTTGTTGGTATCAATTTCTATCTCATTTTCATGTCTAGCTAAAACCCCAATTCTTGGGGTGTGATTTTGTTAATATGGGTTAAATTTACTATTGGGTGTTGCTTACTACTAGTATATTTTTTGTTTAAATGTGATTTCGTTTAGTAGTTGTGTTTGAACTTAATGAGATTGTAGTTGCAAATATTATTTCATCTTAGTTTTTTGGCTTGCTCGGGAGAGAGGTTTTAAAACTAAGATTACTAATTCGATAGCCGGTGGTTATTGGGTCATCGTGGGTTCAGCTCGAGAGAGTGAATCCTAGGCCCTCTCCCACACTTTCAGCTCGAGAGAGTGAATGGGCTAAGGCGGAGGCTGTGCTTAAATGCGGCAACTCGGTGTTCGAGAGAAACCGAGTTGATACGGGGTAAGTTGCTCAAGAGAGAATTTACCCCCACTAAGTCTATCCTAGTTACAAATATTCAGCGATGTACTAATAATAACATCTACCCGATAGTGTATTTTATCCCATATTCCTATCACATCCCAAGAATCCTGTCTCCCTATCTCATTTCCTTATATTTTTGTCGTTTTAGTTGATTAGCTAATACAAACCCCCATTAATAATAGACTCTTGCGTCACCCCTTAGATTTATTATGTTTGTATTCATTAATATTTATATCTATGACTGATTAGAACTAAATTTTATTTTCTATTAATTCTCAAAACCACTCCCTGTGGGAATGATCTCAACCCTTGGTTGGGTTATATCACTACACGCGATCGTTGGCACTTGAACTGAAGTAGTGTCCTGATACGTGAAGTCAGAATGGCGTCGCTACCGGGGAGTGGTGTTAGTTGAGAATTTTTAGTTTGGTAAAATTTTTGCTCTTGTTAGTTGTAGTTCTACTTACTTAATTTGCAATTTTGTTTCGATTGTTTTTGTTGAAAGCAGGAAGCATGAGTGTCAGTAGCAGCAACGGTAGCCAGGTGGGCCACAAAGACGACATCAGAAATCTCAACGATTTCCAAGAGCCCAACATTAATGACCCCCATCTCATGGGAGGTATTGGGGCCATCTGTTTACCTCCAGCTGAGGGAAACGCAATGTTCCACATAACGAGCACTATGTTGCAACTCTTGCAACTAAAGGGACTTTTCAGTGGATTGGCTCATGAGGACCCTCACGAGAATCTTCTAAATTTCGTGGATGTGTGTGGCCCATTCTATTTCGAAAACATCTCTAAGGCGTCAGTCCGGTTAAGGTTATTCCCTTTCTCGTTGATGGGAGAGGCGTGCAAGTGGCTGGCGAGTTGCCACGTGAATCCATCACTTCATGGGAGGAATTGGTAAACGCATTTCAGGTGTGGTTTTTCTCTCCTTCGAAGATGTTGACTCTTCGAGACAGTATTCAGAGTTTTAAACGTCTAGAGGGTGAGCCAATCCATGAGACTTGGTTGCGATTCAAAAAGTTGGTGCTCCAATGCCCAACTCATAGTCTGACCGACAACATTTTGCTGCAGTATTTTTACTGAAGTCTGGACTCGGTAAACAAAGGTGTTGCTGACAAATTTTCACCTGGAGGCTTGATGTAGCAACCGTATGTAATACCAGCCAAACTTTTACATAGTATGACGACCATACACAAAGTGTGGTACACTCGCGAAGACCATGTATCCCTTCTCACATTCAAGCTATGTAAGGAGCAGATGGAAAAAGATCATGAGAGAGACCAAAAGATGGCCAAGATCATGACACAACTTGACATTTTATCCAAAAATATCATGGGGGATGGTGCCCGTGGTGTCAATGTCGTGCAGGTCAGGTGTGCAAATCCTGAGGAGAAGGACAAGTATGTGCCTCCCCATGAGCACCAAAAGCCAAAGGATTTGGAAGGTGGTCGGTCTGAGGACATGCTCTTTCGTATCCTCAATAAAGTTGAAGGGTCAAAAAAAATTTGAAAGAAATGAAAGAAGATGTGTCCACCTTTAGCCAGACCGTCACCTCCTATTCAGTGTCGATAAAGTAGTTACAGACCCAAATGGGTCATATTTCATCTCATCTCAATCTGAGATAGCAGAGGGGTTTGCCTAGTGATATTATGGCTAACCCCAAGAATTAGGTTTGAAGGTGGACTTGCGTCGTGCCACGATAGTAACTAAGGTGATGTTTGGGAGGTAACCCAAAACCCTTTTTATTGCTTTTTGTTTGTTTGTAAAATAATGGTATGTTGGTTGTGCGGGATAAAGTATGGGAAATGTTAGGAAAGAAGGAGATTGGCGAACAAAATGATCCAGTCGATGCATCGCCGAAGAGGTCGGCGACCCCGACTCAGACCGCCATGAGACTAAAGCCAACTTGGAGAGAAAGTTTGTAAAACTCGGCGGGCCCAAGAAATTATTGTTGAGTCACCTACCAGGTCGGCGAGTCCAATTTTTACCGTTGTTTGAACTCTCAAATTGACTTGGGGTTCTATAAAACTCGACGAAGTAAGTGGTCGCTCGACGTGACGCTGAATGGTTCGACAGTCACGACTTATGTCGCCGAGTGGGTAAGAACTGGATGGTTTTGAAGCCAAACGTTTAAATTCTCAAATTCTTTCACTTTTATGCATTTTCATTCTCCCAACCACACACGTGCACTTTATTCCCTATTTTTGTATTCTCTAAGTGTTTTAGTCTTGATTTGTGCTCGGAACTTGGATGACATTGCTTCCTAGCGATTCAATCCCAAATTTATTCAGTATCAAAGGTTGGTTTCAGAACCTTGAGCTATTTTTTTATCGATTTCATACTCAAATGCAATGACATTATCGTGTTGAATTGTGTTGGGTTTCTCTGCTGAGAATTAATTTGTTTGAATGCTCGATTTAATTTGATAATCTTGCCTGTAGTGTTCTAACTGTTGAATTCCCGTAATTGTATGCCTTAAACTAGATTAAAATTCGAAGGGTTGTGTTTGGGTGCTATGGGTCCTACATTACTTGTAATAGTGCATGCTTTGATTTTATTTTCGGGGCTGAATTCGAGCAGTTGGGTTAAAAATAGGCACGTTAAGCCGTTTGGCGAGCTGAGTCGAGCTCACCGAACCACTCGATGATTCACCTACTGTCCCCATCTCGCCCTTGATGTCGTACTTTATTTTATGATTGATTTTGTAACCTTCAGTGAAGAAATTGATATCACTAAAAGAACTTGGTAACTCCCTGAAAGGCTTTTTTTTGCCTTTTTTCAGCACCCCCGAACCCTTGCGGCACTGGACTTTTCTGCGGGCATGTTCTTGTTCGCCGAAAACTATCGGCGACACGCCGAGTGGTTCCCTCATCGCCTATTTACTGCAGTTTTATAGCTAATTCCTTCGGCGAGCTCAATCTAGCTCACCCAAGAAATTCAGCGATTCTTCCTCTGGTTTGGCGAGTATGTTTGAAACTGTTCTGATGTGCTATTGTTTAAGTTTTCTAACTTATCTTCAAAAATTTGTAGACATGACTAAATCAAAAGCTGCTGAAAGAATAACACCAGCTCAAGAGAAGTCCAAAGGAATTGCGATAAAAGAGGATGCAGTTAAATCGAAAGGCAAAGCTACGAAACTACCCACAACCACTGGGAAAGGAAAGGGCAAGAGACCCACTTCTGCAAGGAAGACCATTACCCTAGACCTTAATATTCCTTCATGGGACCGGGGATTCTGTAGAGCGGTGCATGTCTTTTGGCAGACTCACACTCAGCAGAACTTAGTGAATCTGGCACTGCGGTTCCTTCTAAGTTGACCTTGGGCATTGATGCCCAGGTTCAAGGTGAGGCATCGGGCATTGATTGCGAGACAGACGGAACGACTGTGTAGATAGGACCCCCCTCTTTACCTCCTTCTCTGTTTTGCTTTACTTCACTATTGGATAATTCCTATTTGCATTTGAGGACAAAAAAAATTATTTTATGGTGGGATGAGGCCCACTTTTGTGTGCTGATTATGACTCGTGTTTTGTTTATACATTGGGTTTTTAGCTTAAATTGTGTTATACACTGCTTTTTATAGATATTTAAGCTTGTGGCTCCTTTTGCTTTAAATTGTAAATGCTTTTGATTTGATCCTTCCAAAATTTTCGCCCACTCTTGTATATACTTGGATGTTGTTGTTCCTCAACAAATTTGAGTCTCGGTTCTTATCAATATTGATGACTCAAATAGTGCTCATAATCGAACGAACATGAATGTGTGGCTAAAATGAGACCAAATTAAGTTGCATAGACAATATGTGAAGTCTTTGAATCTCGTTGTGATTAGCCAATTATCAAATCGAGTCTCTTGTGATGATCGTTGCACACTAGCGAAAGTGTGCAGTCTTGTTTGACTTTGGTGTCAATGTCTTGTGTGATGTGCTTACTGTGAACCATGAATGATTACACCTAGAATTTGCCCCATTGGTCCAGTCGACTAAGTAAAGTTATCTCTTGCTATGATCTTAGGCAACTTCAAAGAGTGTGAGCCAATTTGAAATATACCTCTTTTCTGTCCTACATTGTGAGTGTGTGAACCTCTCTTGAACACCCCAGAGCCTTAACTTTCTTTGGAAGAAACTTGATGAAAACATGACCTTTACTACCCATAATGCCCTTGATTTGTGGCTGATTGAATAGCCAACTTAGGCTTGGGGGTGCGGTGAAAAGAAAAGGCAAGTCAAGAAGTGCAAGAAAAGTCCCTTCAACCCATGGTGTTGAGAAAAATGGAACCCCTCCATACAAAAAAAAGAAGAAAAAAAAAGTTGTGAAAAAAAGTTATGAGAAATGTACAAAAGAAATGGGGTTTTCGAACAATCCATGGAGGTAAATAATGGGATGACTTATGAGCACTAAAGAAAATGATGAAAGAAGAGAAAAATGAGTGTTGAAAGCACCACATTTCACGAGGATGAATGTCACTGAGCCTAAATGACCATACCTTTTCACTCAGCCCCATTACAAGCCTTGAAAAGACCTTTTTATCTTGAGTGAGCTGAAATAATTGTTGATTGGAAAATACGGGCAAACCTATGGGTGAAAGCATGCATTGTGTTCTTCTTTGGGAGAGTGAGCATTGCATTTGATTCCGAAACTTTAAATGATGAAACCATTGTTTGTGAATATGGAATCATTCTTTGTGTGAGGGCATTTGAATACCTTTGTTGAGCTCGAACTTGCATTTGAAGCAAGTATAGTGAGCTTGAGAATCTTTGATAATGGTGTGTCATAACTTGAGTCTTTGAGTTTACAATTGATCCTTGCATGAGTAAGTTGAGCCTTGTTGTGTACATTCATAATTGAGTCTTGTGTAGCACTGTTTTATACATCCTTTTTGAACTGCTGAACTTAAGTTTACTTGAGGACAAGCAAAAGTTTAAGTTGGGGGTGTTGATGAGTCCGCCTATATTTTAATAGAATTAGTGTCCTCAAATGCATATTTTGTCTCAATAACTGATGTAAACTCTTAAGTTTCAGGTATTTAGATTGAGAGACAAAGCTTGGACTCTATCAAGCAAAAAGGAACAAAGCGATTGAAAGAACGGAGAAAAAACTTCCTGAGGATCGCCTAAACTATTAGGCGAGTCGCTGAAAGGTCGTGAATCCCACCGAATGTTCCAGTGTGCTAAGCCCTAAAGGAGAAGGTCAAGTATGCGATGAAAAGGAGCAATCGGCGCGTCGCCGAGAAGTTTCGCGAAGCAGCACTTTATCGCCTAATGCCTCAAAACGCGAGAATGCTGAAGGCAAAAGCAGAAAGGCGATGAACCATACCAAAGTGCGGATCGCCGAGTGTGTCGGCGATCCCGTCTAACTGCGCCGAATGGTCCTTCGCAGCACAAATTTTTAAACTATAAATACTTGTTTAGATTAGTATCAGACTTTAGAGAGATTTTATTTTGGAGAATATTTTTCAGTTTTAGTTCTAAGTGTTTTTGGAGACATTTTGCTTGAACTTGAAGATTTTCAATTCCAAGAAATTGGAAGTGGGTCTCAAAGAATCTTCATCCTTGACATGTTTAAAGACTTTATTCATCGTACCCACATGATGGAAACACTTGTTGGTATCTATTTCTATCTCTTTTTCATGTATCGCTAAAACTCCAATTCTTGTGGTGTGATTTTGTGAATATGGGTTAAATTCACTATTGGGTGCTGTTGATTATTGTTGGTATATTTGTTGTTTAAATGTGATTTCGTTCAGTAGTTCTGTTTGAACTTAATTAGATTGTAAGTGCAAATACTATTTCATCTTAGTGTTTTTGGCTTTCGAGGGAGAGAGGTTTTAAAACTAAGATTACTAAATGGATAGCCGGTGGTTATTGGATCGTCGTGGGTTCAGCTCCAGAGAGTGAATAGTAGGCCCTTTCCCACACTTTCAGCTCGAGAGAGTGAATGGGCTAAGGCGGAGGTTGTGCTTAAATGCGGTAACTTGGTGTTCGAGAGAAACCGAGTTGATTCGGGGTAAGTTGCTCAAAAGAGAATTTACCCCACTAAAGTCTAGCCTAGTTACAAATATTCAGCGATGTACTATCAATAGCATCTACGCGATAGTGTCTTTTATCCCATATTTCTATCACATCCCAAGAATCTCGTCTCCCTATCTCATTTCCTTATATTTTTGTCATTTTTGTTGATTAGCTAATACAAATCCCCATTAATAATTGACGCTTGCGTCACCCCTTAGATTTATTATGTTTGTATTCGATAATGTTTATAGCTATGACTGATTAGAAGTAAATTTTATATTTCTATTAATACTCTAAACCATTCCCTTTAAGAACGATCCCAACCCTTGGTTGGATTATATCACTACACGCGATCATTGGCACTTGAACCGAAGTAGTGTCCTGATATGTGAAGTCAATAGACTACAAATTATGAGAAGAGAACGTGTATTCCTGTTGAATGTTGCTCATTCGTCAAATAAAAGAAAAATCATCACTATAAATATATATATATATATATATATATATATATATATATATATTATATTCATGATCTTTCTCATATTTGACAAATATGCAACATTCAATACGAACACACGTATAGATTGCTAATTTTTCTTTTATTTGACGAATGGGAAACCTTCAATAGGAACATACTTTCTATTCCCTATAATTAGTAGTCTATATCTTCTGATCTACATGTCAGGGGAAGTTTTGACATCTCATGTGCTTTGGAATTTGCACCAGGAATGCTCAATAATTGTATCCAGGCTAATCCTCCTTCCAGAGTTAGACATAAGGTGTATGAGTTCTCAGGGCTATTGCATCATACTCTTAAATATGAACTAGTTCTGCATGGGGATAGTTGGGATAGTCTATTAAACAGTAGGTGTCTGGGTAAAGAAGATATAAGACTATATTTCTTTGAAACTTAGAGAGAAATGTCATCCTCTTTGAAACTCATATGTGGTAGTCTCAGGTAAAATGGTCATAACTTTTTATTTCCACACTCTAAATAAGGCAAACTTGGTGGCGTTGGAAAGAAGAATCATAGAACTGTGATAGGTCATAGGCCGCCTAATTCATCATATTGTGAGAGATATGATTGTTTGATGTTGACCTAAGTAGAATCTTATATCAAAACTCAATCGGTAAGGAAGCATTCAACTCAACTTTGTGCTACGGGATTCATGTGACCTTCATTCATCTCCAAACTATTCCCACATAAAATAATTGACCTTAACACATAAGGAAAAGTTAGCAATCACCCAATATGATCTTATACACAAATGAAGAACGGTTTGGGTCTTAGCTTAGAAATATTTGGGTGTTACACCATCCACACAACCCCTCTTCTTGTGCTTATGAGTGCCTTATTCATCAATACAATACAATGAAGAAAGCATATATACTGACCACTTTCAGTTATCAAGACAATTAATAGACACAAAACAATTTATATTGTAATGGCACTCGACTATTCCAATTCATTTGAATCAAGACGTATATAAATCCAATTTATACTAGGAAGATAAAACATACAAGTTTAAAAGTTGAATTATTTATAAAGATAAAGTGGAATAAAAATGTGAAAACAAAATAATCTCCTAAGAACTGGTGTTACATTGTGATGAGAGAAACTAAAACTACATGGTACAAATAACTCAACTAGTAAAGAGATCAACAATGGAAATGCAAAAACATAAAGCTAGAAAGCATTATGTCTATATTCTTGAGATAATAACAAAATTCGAACCAAAATTTTTCAATGCAACCAAACTAATATTCAATGAATGTAGTTGCACTATCATACATACACAACAAACAATTCACAAACTGGATTGCAGGTGGCAGTAGTAAATGTTTATGTTAAAGAGCTAATTAATAAAAGTCATATCAGAAAGTAGTTGTCAAGACCACAATGTCTAACCTTCCAACATTTTCTCAAGCTATCATGTCTATATCCATATCAATCACTTTGTTCCAGCCCTTTTCAGCACCATTCAATAAGAACACCCACAAGGTGAAAGACAGCTCTACAAGTATAAGAAAATATTTTTTTCATACCCCGAGCCTACACCCTGGAGTGGCCGGCACTCGAGAACCATTGCTGGCCCCAAGCAAACCCTTGGCCTGGCTTACTTACTCAGCGGAATACTTCACTCAAGATAAATACTTTTAAAACAAGTAAATTGAACTGCTCAAAATATAACTTAGAATGTATTATAATAACATTCACTGCCAAAGTGGCAACTCAAGTCTCAACTTAACTGAAAAGGAAAAGTAAAGACGCATGAACTAACATCACTAACTCTGTCTATGAAGCCTCTAAATAAATGAGATGGACGCCGGGACAAGACCCACGATATCCTAATGAACTAAAATACTGTAAGTATTAAAAAGGATCCTTCGAAAAGCTAGGAGGCTCACCAACCGACCCTGAGTGCTCAACTGGATCAACGAGGCACTGAATGCTAATCATGGTTACTTGCGTCTACATCATAGGATGATGGAGGCCAACTAGCATCAGTACATTGAATATACGAGTATGCGAGTTGGAATGCTAAACATAACTTAAGCTTGAAAAGAATCTGAAAGAAACACTTACGTTGGCTTTACTCAACTCCTGAATAACTTAACTAAACATAAAGCAATAAAACATTTGCAATAAATAGAAATCCTTTAAAACAGTAGAAAACAACTTAGTTCGTTAAAGAAAAATGCAATAACAAACTCAACTTTACTCATATAATAAAGTAATATAGTTTATGTGGGAGATTCTCTAACCGACAACCACCACTCTAAGCCTAAGTGGTGATACAACGTCTTGCCCACGCTACTAGAACTATCCTATACTTTGTCGTCATATAGAATGCTTAACTAAGTGGATCCACTAGTCTATGCTAAAAGAATCTTAAGGATACATCTAAAAAGTATGATCCTTTACTACTGATGTTTGCGTAATCAAGACACAACTTCCAATTCAAGTGTCTACGATCGTACAATAGTAAAGTAACCCAACCAAGGGTTGGGGTTGAGTCCCAAGGGAGTGGTTTTGAGAATCAATAGAAAAGTAAAATTAAGTTCTAATTAGTCATAGCTATAAACATTATCGAATATAAACATACAAAATCTAAAGGGGTGACGCAAGCTTCAATTATCAATGGGGTGTTTTGTATTAATTAACAACTAAAAACAACAAAAATATACGAAAACGAGACAGAGAGACGGGATTCTTGGGATGTGATTGGAATACGGGATAGAGTAAATTATCGGGTACATGCTTTTGATAGTAAATTATTGAGTATATGTGACTAGGCTAGAATATAGTGGGGCTAAAATTTCTTTCGAGCAACTTGGCCCGAATCAACTCGGTTTCTCTCAAACACCGAGTTGCCGCATTAAGCATAACCTTCGCTTTAGCCCATTCAGTCGCTCAAGCTGAATGTGTGGGAGAAGGACTAGGATTCACTCTCTTGAGCTGAACCCGTGTCGACCCAATACCACCAGCTATCAATTTAGTAATTTTAGTTTTACGACCTCTCTCTCGAGCAAGCCAAAACCACTAAGATGAAATCGTATTTCCAACTACAATTCCATTAAGTTCATACATAACTACTAAACAAATTCATATCTAAACAACACATAAAACATCAACAAGCAAGACCCAACAGATAATCTAACCCATATTCACAAAATCACACCCCAAGAATTGGTGTTTTAGCTAGACATGTAAAAGAGATAAAAAATTTATACCAATATCAGTTTCCATCAACTGGGTATAAAGGATTAAGTCTTAAAACATGTCAAGAGTGAAGAATCATCGAGACCCACGTCCAATTTTTGGAGTTGAAACCCTTTGAATCTTCAACGTCTTAAAACAAAGTTTCCAAAACCCTTTAAAACTTAAACTCTCTAAAAACTGTAAAAAGTTCGAATAATAATAGTGATATGATACTAACCTAGAAATTTAACCAGGTGTTTATAGTGCTTGAAAATTTATGCTGCAGAGGACCCTTCGGTGAAGTTAGTCGGTATTGCCGATACACTCGGTGATCCACCGTTTGTTCGATTTCATCGCCTTCCTATGTTAGCCTTCGGCCTCTCCACAGTTTGAGTCGTTGGGAGATATGGTACTGCTTCACGGAACTGCTCGGCTACGCACCGACTATTCTATTTCATCGCCAACTTGACCTTTTCCTTCAGGGCTCATCACACTGGAACAAAAGGTATTCTCTAGGCCGATCGGTGACTCGCTAACTGGGCTCAGCGATCTTCAAGCGTTCATTTCTTCGTTCTTTTCAGCCGCCTTGTTCCTTCTTGCCAAGTAGTGTCCATGCTTTGCCTCAAACTCCAAATACCTGAAACTTAAGGATTTTCATTAGATATTGAGACAAAATATGCATTTGAAGACACTAATTCTATCAAAATATAGCCCTAAATTAGTCCAAATTGTGGACTCATCAACACCCCCAACTTAAACTTTTGCTTGTCCTCAAGCAAACTAGAGTTCGGCTGTTCAAAAATGATGTCTTGAACAGTGCTACACAAGACTCAATCATGGATGCACACAACAAGACTCACTTTACTCATACAAAGATCAGTTGTGCACTCAAAGATTCAAGTTGTGACTCACTATTAATAAAGAATCTCAAGCTAATAATACTTGCTTCGAAAGCAAGTTCAAGCTCAACCAAAGTGTTCAAATGCCCTCAAAGGAAGAATGATTCCATATTCACACATTGGTTTAATAATTTAAAGTTTCGGAATCAAATGCAACCCTCACTCTCACAAAGAAAAACACAATGCATGCTTTCACCCATAGGTTTACCCATATTTTCCATCAACAATTGTTTCAGCTCACTCAAGATCAAAAAGGTCTTTTTAAGGCTTGTAAAGGGGCATAGTGCAAAGGTATGGTCATTTAGGCTCAGTGACTTTCATCCTCATGAAGTATGGTACTCACGACACTTCTTTTCCTCTTCCCTCCTCATTTTCTTTAGTGCTCATAAGTCATCCCATTATTCACTCTCCATGGATTGTTTGGAACCCGATTCCTTTTTGCATTTTCATAACTTTAATCCATAATTTTTTTCCTTTTTTTCTTTTTCATTCTTTTCTTCTCTCTTTTTTTTTATGGAGGGATTCCATTTTTCTCAACACCATGGGTAAGAGAACTATTATAGCACTTCTTGACTTGCCCTTATCTTTTCACCACACCCCCAACTTAGGCTTTTGGACTAAGTTGGCTATTCAATCAACCACAAATCAAGAGGATTATAGGTAGTGAATTAAGAGAGGTCTTGTTTTTATCAAGTTTAATCCAAAGAAAGGTAAGGCTAAAGGGGTGTTCAAAAGAGGTTCACACACTCACAAGGTAGGCCACAAAAGAGGTATATGTCAAATTGTCTCACACTCTTCGAAGTTGCCTAAGATCATATCAAGATATAGCCTTACTTAGTCAATCGGACCTACAGAGCAAATTCTATGTGTTATCATGCATGGTTCATAGTAGCTCATCACACAAGGCATCGACACTAAAGTCAAACAAGACTTCACACTTTCGCTAGTGTGCAACGATCATCACAAGAGACTCGATTTAATAATTGGCTAGTCACAATGAGATGCAAATAGTTCACATATTGTCTATGTAACTTCACTTGGTCTTATCGTAGCCGCACATTCATATTTGTTCGATTATGAGCACTATTTGAGTCATCGATATTGATCAAAATCGATACTCAAATTTGCAACAGAACAACCGCATTCAACACATACAAGAGGTGGCGAAATTTTTTTGAAAGGGTCAAAATCATTTGGCAATTTAAAATACGAAGCCACAAGCTCAAACATCCACAAAAATGCAGTATTAACACAATTATAAATTCCAACCCAAATATATAAACAAAACAAATATTCCCAAAGGTGGGCCTCACCCCACCACAAACAAAAATCATTTGTCCTCAAATGCAAATGAATTAAAATATCCAAAAAGTGAGCAAAAGTAAGACAGAGAGGGAGGTAAAGAAAGGATCCTATCTATGCAGTCTCTCCACCTGTCTGGGCCTCAGTGCCCGGTGCAGCAGTCTGTACTTGCGCATCAGTGCTCGGAGTAACCTCAGAAGGAATAACATTGCCAGATCCAATAGGAGCTGTTGTGGACATCTCAGTCAGCGATGCCTGCATCACCGACTGCACAACCATCTCTACAAGATCTGGCAAATCTCTAAATATTCTCTCCTCTCGGCGCTCAATCATCTCATCATTAGTCTCAACATCTGACTCCTCATTTATTGTGCCATCCCTCTGTACTTCTCCGGTGGTGGCCGGAGGAATCTCCAAAGTCTGTAGGGTATCTTCATCATCAGCAGCCTCTATTAATGAATTGAAGTCGATAGACTTTAGATAGTCCACGTCCTTCCTCAATTCTGCTACCTCAGCTTTCAAAGTCGTCACCTCAGAGGCCTCCCCCTGTTTTCTCTCACAAGCTGTGATACTCACAGTAAACTCATCAACATGGGCCTCGAGGGGGGTGAGTGCAGCAAGTATGGCTCTCTCGATCATCCCAGGGATGGATCTCTCGAGTCGGGTTTCCCGCATATTAGCTGATTGGGCCAAATTCCCCATTTTCAGTATCATGGCCTGAGTAATCCTACCAGGCTGGGAGGATGAGGAAACACCTGGGGGTTGCAAAGAAGAGGAAGGAGCGAATGTACCTGAAGGCCCAGAGGCCGGAGTAGGTGAAGATGCCTCTGCAGGTAACGAGTCAACGTCAACATCTAGAGAAATATCTACCGAAACTGCTCTCCTCCCGTCAGCCTCCTATCATATGTACTCCGCCTCAATACGTCAAAAGTCAGTGGAGAATGAAGGGGTAACCTCAATATCTCTCACACTGTCCCTAGGTACTCCAGCACGCCGACACAGCTTTGTTGTAACACCCCTAAATACTAACCAATAGTCGTATGTTGATACACCATTGCTTAATTACTACAATATGTTTTATTCTCATTTGGGGAACTTTAAATTTTTGTGATATTTGCAGACTTGCTTAACATAAATTGTGATCGTAATTTAAGGGATTATATTGGGGTATTTACATAATATTCTAATTAGAATTACTTATAACTAAAGGGAGGTGAGGTATATACATATAGGTATATATGTATACATTTTCGGTAGCCACCCTTTTTTTTCTTTTGGGCAGCCAACCATTTTACTTTTGGGCAGCCAACTTTTCTTTCAGCTATATCTATAAGTGATAAACATCACTTTTATAACATATATTCTCACACCTCCTCTATAACATTTCTTGTTCCTTAACTCTAAGAAACCTGGAGAACTTTCTCTAGCCACATTACTCACAAAATCACAAGAGAAAAACTTGGTCCTTTTGGCTAGAATTCGAAACACACCCTTCTCTTTGGTAAGTGATGAAATCTGTTTCTGAGCTGGGTAGTGTTTAGTATTTGAAGTATATCTCGTTCTCTAGAACTTCCCTTATGGTGAATAAATATGGTTTGGAAAGCTAATTCATATACCTATAACTCTTATGTTTATGTAAAACTCTGACGGAGCTGTTATGGATTAGAAATATGGGACTCAACATAGGACAAGTTCTATCCAGATTTTGGAATTAGAAATCCTGTATGATCAACTGTTAGTGTTTTGATTATATCTTTTTGTCCAAAATATATTTTGTGGTGATTCTTGCTTATTTGCTACCTTAAGAGATGTACCTACATCTTTCATGAAGGATATACAGTCCAGCTTTGTCATTTTCCTTATCAAAACAATGTTGCGACTTGAGGTACCAGGCTGGACAAATTCACTGTTTTGGGAGCATAGTTGTATTCTTACATGCTAGGCTTACTTGTGATTATGATCATATTTTACATTAACACTATTGAGCTAATAGAAGTTAAAGAAGTTATTTAATTGTATTTTTAAGTTTATATATACTCGTGTACAAGTTGAGGACCTTAATACGTTGGTCGTCCTACGGTTTGAACTCTTGAAGTTTTGTTGGACTGTCTATGCTAAAGCCCGAGGTTTGTGTATAAACTTGTACTTGTAATCTTGTTATCTTCTTGTATATTTGAAGGGTTATCTCAATACCTTGGTTACTTCCTGTCACGTTGTATTGTCGTATTGCTATTCTCTGAGACTTTCAAGACATTTGTGTAACTCGCCCACTTGTGCAGATTGCTTGATCACCTGCCATTCTTGTTTGGACTTTGTCCTTCTTGTGGATTAGATTTTGTCACTATTGGCATGCCTAATGATTCGGATTATTTGCCATCTTGACTCTGGATTTTTGGTTCGTCTTAAGTACGGAAGTTGTCTATTTTAAGTATGAACTAGGAAGCCATTTTTAATATGGTTCTTGATTCTCTTTATTATTGGTCTTTAACCCTTCTTGATACAGGGCTTTGGTACTTCTTTATACTTGATTAAGATGGGTATGATGGTACGATGTATATATTGGGCGAGCCTTGGTATTGGATCTCTTGGGAAATGGTGCTATGAGCGTTCTTGACACTTAATATAGTGTTCACTTGATTGATTTATTATGTTTCAATTGTGCTGCCCATGACTTTTGAAAGGTAACTTGGTGAATCTAGCAGCTCCACGCATATAGTTTTTACACCACTAAGCTTTATGCTTAGCGATAGTTGTTTCTATCGTAGTGAACGTTTGAGGGGTTACTTGAAGTTGGCCATTGGAGACGGAGTTTTGAGAGCTTTATGGGAAGATAACATTTGCATATAGGAATCTATAGTTCCATAAATCTTCGGACTTGTACATGATCTATATGTTGTACATTTTCATGAAATTTTGAAGGCTAATTTGATCATGTTACCATGGGTTGTAAAATAAGTATGACTATATGTTTTACTATATTGGGGTGTGTAAACACAAGTCTTGTAATGTATTAAATGTACAGTTTATTTTGAAGGTTTGCATAAAGCATGAACTAATCAAGCTTCTGTACCCCAAAGTTGGTAATGATTGATAATGTGTCTTGTAGTAGTATAGATAATACATGAAAATCTCTTAGCGTATTTTAAAAATTATTTTGAAAGATTCTTCCGCCATAAATTGGGACTCTTGTCTTGTTTAAATTTGAGATCAACTAAATTTCTAAATGACAAGCCTTTGTACCATTCACTTGTTATTTTGGGCTAAATTTCTCTATTGAATTATAATTTATATATCTTATATTATTCCCTTTTAAATGTGCAAGTATTATATTAGCTTTCTTGCTAAGTAGTAGCATCCTTCTGAGAGGGTTGTTACATCAGTGATCATGACTGGGAATGGCAGAGAAGTCTGTTTTTGTGTGGCACTCATGGCCATCTCCTGTGTAATCAGCAGTCCAAGTCGATATGTCTCCTAGACAAGATAGAACCAAGGCAAGCTGCTTTCGGATGGCGCAAAATGGACTCGTTCTGGGATGGCATTATGGTGCTACTGCTAAAGCCAAACCAGAACCTGGTAGCGATGCTCAAGTCCCTCTTCTCAATAGGGTCCCCTGCATTCATCCACCTCGGGGTGGTGTCAGAAATCAAAGGAGCCAACCAACCCTTAAAGTCATCTAGGGACTGAGAAATGAGAAACCCCTCGTAACGAAGTGCAGAGTGCAGCGGTCTATTAAAAACAATGTTAATATATTCACTGCCACACCTAACTTCCTTGCCTCTAACCATGACCGACTTCACTTGTTTGAATTTGCTTGCCTTCTTCTTACTTTTGGGCACCAACTCCCCATAAGCTATATATAATTCCCGGACCCAGGAAGGAATGTAAGGGCCTCGGGGCCTGGTGAACTACTCAAACTCATGGTAGTGGATGGTGTCCCTAACATCGGGGTACTTGCCCTCCAGGCCCTCTATAGATAACACCTTCTCCTCTAGGATGGTCCGTACCCCATCACTTTTCAATCTGTTCAGCAGTCTAGGTGGAGGAATGATAGGGAGTGTAGGGGCACTAGAGGTGCAGGGGTCACTGGAGGTGCTTAGGCTGGCATGGAATCTTCTTCAGGAGGGGTGGCAGCTCAAGGAACTCTAGTGGATGTGGATTGAGATCTACCTCGGAGCCCATTCATTCGGTTAATTAGGGGATGCTCGTCATCAGATTCAGACAACTCAACCCGGTTGTCAGCGGTTACTTTCTTAGCTATGTGGTTCTTTCTTTTCCCTTTGTCTCCTGGTGAAAGTTCTTGCCTTCTCTTCTTTGGAGGACCTAACTCCCCTTAGCTTATAGTAATGCCCCGTGCTTTCTTCTAGGGTGGCGTGGTTAGATTACTCCGAACCATATCTGCATAACATTAAAGGCAGGTTAAATAACAATCACATTGAATCACAAAAAATTAATTGCAGATAGATTCGTCGATCCAGTCGGCGAGTTGCCGAACCTATTTGGCGTGCTAGATCGGGCTCACCGAAGGGATTGGCTAAAATATTATGGCAAGTCGTCCATGGGATGGCCCTTTCGGTGAATTGTCGACTACTCTCGTCGACCAAGGGTTTGTCCGCCGAAAGTTACAATGCAACAAGTGTTGTAGGGGTGCAGACAAAGGGAGATCAAGCATACTATCGGCAAGTCGCCGAGTTCTTTTTGCGACCAAAGGCTTCTCGCCAAAAATAACAAAAACCAACAACACATATAGCATGAAATTAAAGGCGAGATGGGGTTATTAAGCGAACCTCCAAGTGGTTCGGCGAGCTCGACCCAGCTAGCCAAACGGCCCAACATGTCTATTTTCAATCCACCTTCTCGAATTCAACCCTGCAACCTCCGAAAACAAAATCAAAACTTGCAATAGTTAAATTAGGCTCAGACCTATAGCACCCATCACCCCGAAATACTCAAACTTCTTCCGATTTTGCCAAATTTTGCCATTTGACTACAATTACACTTAAGATTGGTGTCACCCTCTCTATAATTGAGCAATTTACGTCAATTAGTGCAAACGCGGGGTAATTAGACTTTACCCAACCAATTTAAACATCACGCAAGCACAACCTCATAAAATTTTATTCATCTAAAAGAACAAATTGACAAGCATTTGACGATCAAAATAATACGGGCAAGAGTATTAACTTAAAATTGGCATTTAAACAATCTAATCCTATCAGAGAGGCCTAGCACACGACAATACGATATGATCATTGCAAAAGAGTACAACATATTTGAGAGTAAACTCAAGATTTACAAACCATTCTTAGATGCCGATTAAAATAGGATTGAAATGCTAGGCGGCAAAGGAATCCTAGTTCCGAGCACCAATCAACAACTAAAATACCAATGGAAAGCAAGAATATTGAAAATACTAAATTGGTGTTAGTTTGTGAAGTTTGGAAGCAAGGGAAAGTAAAGAGTTTGAAACTTTAAAACCTTTGGCCATATATAACCATCCAGTTCGCGTTCATTCGGTGACGTTAGTCACGTCCGCCGATCCATTCGGCGAAGCACAGAATGGTCATTTACCCTGCCGATTTCTACAGGACCTACATTTTCTTGGGGGTTAAGACGACGATCTTAATCGTGATCGCCCACTCGCCAAACTGCTCTTGAGCTTGCTGAGTTTTACATGCTCTGAGTTGAAATTGTGTTGAGCCAAATGGCGGATCAAGTCGGGCACGCCCACCTCTTCGGCGATGCACCGACTGGACCATTTGCTCACCAATCTGCATTCTCCCAACACCTTCTGCATTTAAACCTGCACAACCAATACACCATAATTTACAAAAACAAAACTTAAGCATTTAAGGGTTTTGGGTTAACTCCAAAACAATGCCTTAGTTAACGTCGTGGCACGATGCAAGTAAACACTCAAACATCATTTTTGGGGTTAGCCATAGTATCACTAGGCAACCCCCTATTTTGCTACAAGTTGAGATGGGTCAACGCATGACCCATAAGGTTCTCGAGCAGCTGGACAGATCTGGAATGAGAATCAATCATTTGCTTCATCACTTTGATGCTCTCCTTCATTATTTCCAGCTCTCTATCCTACTCAGTCACCTTGTGGAGAATGATTGAGAGCATTCCCTCAATGCATTTAACCTCGTTGTCCTTTGGCCTTCTTCGCTCATGAGGAGGGATGTATTTATCCTTCCTTTTGCATTGGACTTCGATCTACACCATCTTTTTGGCCAACTCCTCCATCTGAGTCATTAGTGCGGCCAACATGAAGTCTTTTTCTACCTCTTCGTTCGTTTCAGCCATTTGATCAAGCAATTGGGCTGCAATCACATATGGCTATTTTGCAATTCCTCTCGGAATGAGTTGGTCGACCAACACCTTGTTTCTAGGACCAAGACTTCTGTAGAAATAGTCAAGGAGGGCTATGCCGGGAATGTCATAAGTTGGGCATTGAGATATCACTTCTTTAAACCATGCCCGTGATTTATGGATCCGTTCACCATCCAACTTCTTGAAGGTTAGGATGCGATCCCGGAACATCATTACTTCTAATGGAGGAAACTCCATTAGCTCAGAAGTATTATTCGATATACTCACCTCCTCTGCTTTAAAGTACCAACAAGAAAAAAAAAACTAAAAATAAAGTTAGTAAAATACGACTAAGAAGAACAAGAATTTTACTGAACCAAAAATTCTCAAATAACACCCCTCCCCGACAGCGGCGCCAATTTGATGTTTGCGTAAT
Source organism: Solanum tacnaense (assembly GCA_029582525.1). NCBI lineage: Eukaryota > Viridiplantae > Streptophyta > Magnoliopsida > Solanales > Solanaceae > Solanum > Solanum tacnaense. Next base: position 7,512 of record JAJOOD010002402.1, on the reverse strand, counting down.
CAAGACACAAATTCCAATTCAAGTGTCTACGATCGTACAATAGTAAAGTAACCTAACCAAGGGTTGGGGTCGAGTACCAATGTAGTAGTTTTGAGAATTAATAGAAAAATAAAATTAAGTTCTAATTAGTCATAGCTATAAACATTATTGAATATAAACATACTAAATCTAAAGGGGTGACGCAAACATCAGTTATCAATGGGGGATTTTGTATTAATTATCAACTAAAAACAGCAAAAATATATGAAAATGAGATAGAGAGACGGGATTCTTGGGATGTGATAGGAATACGGGACAAACTAAATTATCGGGTACATGCTTTTGATAGTAAATTGTTGAGTATATGTGACTAGGTCAGAATATAGTGGGGGTAAATTATCTCTCGAGCAACTTACCCCAAATCAACTCGGTTTCTCTCGAATACCGAGTTGCCGCATTAAGCACAGCCTCCTCCTTAGCCCATTCATTCTCTCGAGCAGAATGTGTGGGAGAAGGACTAGGATTCACTCTCTCGAGCTGAACCCATGTCGACCCAATACCATCGGCTATCAATTTAGTAGTCTTAGTTTTACGACCTCTCTATCGAGTAAGCCAAAAACACTAAGATGAAATCGTATTTGTAACTACAATTCCATTAAGTTCATACACAACTACTAAATGTCCCCATATCGGTGCTCAATACTACTCTCAAAATATAGTCAACTCATATATTTGTAAAAACAAAACTCTTTCTTTGGTTTAAGATAATTACTCAAAAACTTTGCTTAAAAGCTCTCTTGGAAATCTCAGTTTCCTTTCTTGATCAAATGTGAAAACATTTTAACTCTTGGTAATACTTAGTTCCCCGAATAATCCTTGAAAACAAAAAACTTTATTCCTACTCTTTATTGAAAACTAGCTCAAAGGCTCTTTTGTAAATCTCAGTTTCCTTTCTTGTTTAAACGTGAAAACATTTACTCTTTGGGAATACATAGTCTTGATATACTCTTTTGCACAAATGCACTTCAAACTTTACTATTTACTCAACTCAAAACTCAAGTCTTAAAACAAAGTTTAAACATTTGTAAAATACTTTTAGAAAATTTTATGAACTTCTCTTAACTTGACTCTTAACTACTCTTTACTTGACTCTTAACTTCTCTTGACTTGACTGTTAATTTTCCTTGAATTGAATTATGTATTCAAGGATCGTGACTTGTGATAGGAAAGATCTCATGATGTTTAGGAGTGTTTTTAGATAGTTAAACATGATAAAAGATAAAAAAAAATCATTGTATAAGGAGGGGTCCGGAACGCGGAGAGGTATTTATATTTTTGTCACGAAAATTCTTTTTGAGGCAGAATGGTCCGTGACCGCTCCTCTACGCGAGGATGAAATTTTCGAAACAGAGAAGCATGTCCGCGACGTGGCCTGGGGCACCAGATTTGCCCGACTTTTTCCTACTTTCGTTTTCCAAACTAGACTACCCTTCCCAATTTTTTTTAATTTTCAAATACCCAACATGTAAACACAAGAAACTAACTCAAACAACTCAAGGAAACAACATGTTAACCTAAAGGAACAATGTCAACCTAACCCAAGAACAAAGGCCAATTTCAAGAACACCATTCAAGATTCATGAACTTTCAACTTTCTAGAACAAACTTCGCTGAAATAAACATGATTGGCGCGTGGGTGAATGAACACAACGCTATGAAAGACTCACATACCTCTTTAGCAATCAACCCTTGTCAAAATCCACAAGCTAAACCTTCAAGAACGAAGAACTTTGCTCTATCTCTTCTTTTCTCCTCTTGCGTTCTTTCTCCAAAAACTTTAGCATAAATTTGCAATTGTCTAAACTGAATCAGACCCCAATTTAATTGCTAAAACCGAATTAACTTAATTGGGTGGTGAAAATACCATAATGCCCTTCTAAAATTCGGATTGGACTTTCCTTATTTGAACAACCCAAATTCCAATGGGCATAACTTACTAATACGAACTCGGAATCGCGCAAACTCAGCGGCGTTGGAAAGATTATTCCAATGTATTTCCTATGATATCTGGAAACACACCTAAATCATCTTGAGCTAGGAGTTTGGTCATTTGAAGTTGACCATAAACTCAAACTAAACTTAACCAATTTTCCACATTTTTATTATTTTAAAAAATTCACTCTTTCTAATTCTAGCTCTTTCTACTTCTTTCAATTTGCGAGATGTTACAAATTTGGATATTATAAATGTACTTTGAGATTCACTGCAAAGGGTTGTAAATGAAAGTATAAGTAGCTCAACATCATTTATAAGTGTTCTCTTTAATAAATCTTTGGTACTCATGAACTTCACCAGAACAATATATTTCTCACACCTAAATATAATGGGAAATGCAAATCAATTTCTAGTAAAAACATTCCACATAAAGGGAACACTTCTACTTTGCAATACTTAGCCCTTTTTGTAAGTGATTCGAAGTAGAAGTGCACCATTCCCAAGGAATGTTTTTACTAGTAATTGATTTACATTTCCTATGATATGTAGGTCTAAAAAATATAATGCTTTGGTGGAGTTCATGTGTATCAAAGATTTGGTGATGTGAATGCTTATAAATGATATTAAGATACTTATACTTGCATCTACAACCCTGTGCAGTGATTCTCAAAGTACGTCTATAATCTCTATATTGTTTTCTTATACTTGTAGAGTTGTCTTTAGCCTTGTGGAAGTTTTATAAAATTGAACGATAAGCACTTCATGTGGGGATAATTTTACCTCATGAGACAAGACATAGATAGATGTGTTTAATGGATCAGCAACGAAGTGATTGATATAGAGATAGGCATAAAAGCTTGAGAAATTGTAGGAAGGCTAGATATTTTTGTCTTGACAACTACTCTCTAAATTGGCATTGATTAATTAGCTATTTAAAAGAAAATTTTACTGTTGCTACCTGCAATCTAGTTTGTGAATTGTTTGTTTGCTATGTATGACAGTGCAACTACATTCACGGCATATTTGTTTGGCTAAATTGAGTAATCTTTGTTCAAATTTTGTTTTTATCTCAAGAAAATAAACATAATGCTTTCTATTTTTATAATCTTGCATTTCAATTGTTCATCTCTATACTAGTAGAGTTATTTGTACTATGCCTTTTTAGTTTTGCTCATCACAATGTAACACCAAATCTTGGGAAATTGTTTTGCCTTCACATTGTTATTAAACTTTATCTCTATTATTAATTTAACTGTTAAACTTTTATGTTTAAGTTTCGTAGTGTAAATTGGGTTGATGTAAGTCTTGCTTCAACAGACTTCACATAGTCGAGTTCCATAACAATTCAAATTGTTTTGTGTTCATTGATTGTCTTGACGACCGAAAGTGGTCATTATATATGCTTTCCTCATTATATGGTTCTGTTGATTAAGACACTCATAGGAACAAGAAGAAGGGTTGTGTGGATGGTGAAACACCCCTAATATTTATGATAAGACCCGAACCTTTTTTCATTTGCGTATAAAATCGTATCAGGTGATTCTAAAATTGTCTGTACGTGGTAAGGTCAATTATTTAATGTGCAAATAGATTTGGAGATGAATTAATGTCACAAGAATCCCCTAGTGCAAATTTGAGTTGAAAGCTTTCTTACCGTTTGAGTTTAGATATAATATTAAACTTAGGTTAAGTTCAAACAATGATATCTTTCAGCATATGATGAATTAGGTGTCCTATGACCTATCACATTAAAGTTCTATGAGTCTTCTTTCCAACACCACCACGTTTTCCTCATTTAGAGATCAGAATAAAAAATTATGAACGTTTTACCAGAGACTACCACAACAGAGTTTTCAAAGAGGATGACCTTTCTCTCTCATTTTCAAAGAAATATATTTCAATATATTCTTTATGTGGACAATTATTGTTTAATCAACTAACCTAGATATCCCCATACAGAACTAGTTGAAATTTAGAAGTATGAGGCAATAGTCATGAGAACTCATACACCTTACGTCTAACTATGGAAAAAGGATGAGCCTGGATACAATTATTGAGCATCCCGGGTGCAAATTCCAGAGCACCTGAGATGTCAAAACTTCCCCTGAAATGCAGGGAGGAAGAGAAAGACTATTATTTATAGGGAAGAGAACGTGTTTTCCTATAAAATGTTGCAAATTCTTACAATAAAAGAAAGATCATCAATATATATATACTAGTTTTTCGACAAGTGCATTGCACGTGATTATCAATTCTGAAAATTTAAGCAAAGATTTAACTAATACGCTTTGCACAAAATACTACTGCATATTCTTTTGTCAATGTTCAATGTGGATCCTCATATATATATATATTTATATATTTATATTTATATCTTATTCACACGAACCTATGAAGATAATCAATGAAAAATTTATTAGTTAAATGCAATAATGTATATATTTATTTCAATTTTGATGAGGTTCAATCATGTAATTAGTCATATCTCACTCATATTACCTTATAGACAATACTTGTTGTGTATATATTAAGCAAAAAAATAGTTATTATATCATCTGAATTATTTTCCTCAAGTACTTGAGGTTAAGGAATATACCTTCTTAGGTTAGAACAATTTACTTCATATGAATAGTGGTACCTCATATTCCTCTAAACTTCGAACTCACTCAACGACAATAAATTACAAGAATATTTCTAAAATGCAAGAAGAAGATGAGTAGAAGATTAAAAGAAATTTGTGGTTGAAGAATAAGAAGAAATCCCTCTATTTATAGTCAACAAAGGGTATTATGAAAATTTATTTTTTGTGTTTTTTCTAAAAAGTCATGACCTTTCTGAGAAGTTACAATCCTTTGGAAAAGTCCCAACCTATTGAAAAAGTCATAACTCTTTGGAAAAGTCACAAATTTTTGGAAAAGTCAAAACTCTTTGGAAAATTTAAAACCCATCGAAAAATCACAACCCTTTGAAAAAGTCACAACTTATCAGAAAAGTCACAACTCATCGAAAAAGTCAAAACTTAAGATAGAGGTATTATAGTAATTTAACATTCATGTTAGGAGTTCATGGTTTTAAGGTAACCAGTTTTTCGACACGTGCGTTGCACGTGATTATCAATTCAGAAAATTTAACCGAAGATTTGAATAATAAGGTTTGCACAAAAAAATATTGCAGATTCTTTTGTGAATGTTCAATGTAGATCGTCATAAATATCTCTTATTCACACGAACCTATGAAGATGATCAGAGAAAAATTTTATTAGTTAAATGCAATAATGTATATATTTATTTCAATTTGATGAGGTTCAATCATGTAATTAGTCGCATCTCAGTAATATTACCTTATAGATGATTTTGTTGTGTACTTTTCTTATTTTCTAACCAGATGTGCTTTGCACGTGTATTCCACTTAATCTGTTTAGATGTCATATGAACATGTGGAGAACAACTGCACTTTATTTTTTAGAACTATCTTTGTATATTAATTTTTATTTTATAAGTTATAATATAATATATGATGTTATTTTTGTTGGCTTTTATATTTGACTTCTCGATTGACACTGTACATAAATCAAAGTTAGTTATATGACTGTCCATAGTTAACTGAGAAATGTTTCTTTTTTTATCAAAAAAACTATAACTTAAAATTAAAGAATATATTCTATATGTGAAATCATATATATAATAACCAATTTATCTTACACCCATTAGCTCATATACTTGTAAACAATTTTTAATTTATTCAACCAAGCATATTTTGCATTAATGAAAATATTTATCTCATAAAAATTAGCTATTAGTTAAATAATAAAATTAAACTAATACAAACTTCAAATGGCGTTATTAGAAGTCATATGAACTTTTCTTTGTCGAAAATACTGCAATATTAAGAAATAGTAAATTAGTAAAACAATAGGGCAATGTTTACATAGTATTAACTATTTTGAAGCAAAATTCTTAACAATCTAAATTACAAGTAGCATTGATAAATAAAGTCATCTTTTGTCTTGAGAATTAAAAAAAAATCGTGACAATTCTCTAACTCTTGTGAAGTTTAATAATTTTGGAAAAAGATATTTAGAAACATATATCTACATCACAAGATAAATTATTAGAAAAAAATAAATAAATTTAGACTACAATAAATATTAAACTAATACAACTTCAACTTGGTTATTATAAGTCATATGGAATTTTCTTCGTCGAAAATACTGAAATATTAAGAAATAGTAAATCAGTAAAACAAAAGGGCATTGTTTATATAGTAATAACTATTTTGATGCAAACATCCTAACAATCTCAATCACATAATTAGCATTGAATAATAAAGTCATTATTTTGTCTTGGGCATCAAAAATTAAACAAATTGTGAGAATTTTCTAACTCTTGAGAAGTTTAATAATTTTAGAAAAAGATATTCAGAAACATGTATCTACATCACAAGAAAATTATTGACAAAAACAAATGAATTTAAACTACAATGAAAATTAAACTAATACAAATTTCAACTAGGTTATTACAAGTAATATAGACTTTCCTTCGTCGAAAATACTTAAATATTAAGAAAGAGTAAATCGGTAAAACAAAAGGGAAATGTATACATAGTACGAATTGTTTTCAAGCAAATTTACTAACAATGTAAATCATATCAGTAGCATTGATAAATAAAGTCATTCTTTTATCTTGACCATAAAAAAAACAAATCGTGACAATTTTCTAACTCTTGAGAATTTTAATAATTTTTGAAGAAGATATTCAGAAGCATATGTCTACATCACAAGAGAAATTGTTAGCAAAAACAAATGAATTTAGACTACATCATGTTAACTTCATATATTGGAATATTACATACTAATTTATATACTAAGCCAAAAAATAATTATTATATCATCACAATTGTTTTCCTCAAGTACTCGAGGTTAAGGAATATACCCTCTTAGGATTAAATAATTTACTTAATCAGAATAGTGATACCTCATATTTTCCTATACTTCGAACTCACTCAACGACAATAAATCAAACAAAAGTTTTTTAAATGCAAGAAGAAGAAGAGTAGAAGATTAAAAAATATTGTGGTTGAAAAATGAGAGGAAATCCTTCTATTTATAGTAAACAAAGGGTAGTATGAACAAGTGTTTTTTGTGTCTTATCTGAAAAGTCGTGACCTTTCTGAGAAGTCACAACCCTTTCAAAAAGTGACAATTCTTGGGAAAAGTCACAACTCTTTGGAAAAGTCACAACTCATCGAAAAATTATAACCCTTTGGAAAAGGTCACAACTTATCAGAAAAGTCACAACTCATTAAAAAAGTCACAACCTAAGTTAGGGATATTATAGTAATTTAACATTCAAGTTAGGAGTTAATGCTTTTAAGGTATATATATATATATATATACACTCTACTAAACAATTGTCGAAAAACGATGGCCAAAAGCGACGGACTGCGTCGCTTTTTTGGTCAAAATTGACGGAAAAGCGACGCAGTCACTTCCGTCGCTTTTTAGGTCGTCGCTTTTAAAAAAGCGACGGACTGCGTCGG
>JAJOOD010002401.1:0-66179 GCA_029582525.1 Solanum tacnaense | reverse complement strand
ATAGTGCCTTATGTAGAAAAGAAAGTATTTCGTACTATTTCTAATGAGTCTATTATAAAAACGTTTCAAGATATGAAACCTCGTCGAGTACAATTGTAATAATATATTTAAATTATGTTTTCAATAGTAGTTTATTTTCTTTATGTTAGTTTTGAATTATACACTTGTAATTTTATTAAAAATATTCCTATATTTAATTAAATATTGCTTAACTTGATTATTTGTTTTGGTAATTTAAATCGTCGTTTTTTTTAAAAAAAAATTACTATTAAAAGTTTGGACACCCTTCATTAAATTCCTGGCTACGCCACTGTTTGGCTAGACTGTATTGTTTGTTGTTGTTTAAAAACATTTTTATTGTTTGGTTTGACTGTATCGTACTTGTATTGTAATTTATAAATTAACTAAAATATCCTTAATTATTCTAGGGTTGGAGGTTTGACTAGAATTAAATAATATAGGGTAGTAAAAAAGTATTATGAAATATTATGTAAGGATATAATTAGAAAAATAAATTAAGTAACAACGGGAACACACCAAATCGGTTGTTTCATGAAATGGGTGTTTTCATTGTTACGTAACAACGGAATTTAACAATACAATACAATCATTTTAAGTAACAATCAAAACAAACATCGTAGGTATGGTAACGATACAATACAATACAATGGGTAACAATGATCCAAACAGAGTGTAAGAGTCTGTTAGGATTGGTTTAAAAGTTGATCGAACTTATTTTTTATTCATTTTTAGTTTTTGAAAAGTGTTTGACAACGTTAAAAATAACTTAAAATAAGTTTAAATAACTTCAAAAAAGTTAAAAACAAAAAGTAGATTCTCTTACTTTTTATATTTTGACTTAAAAGTCATTTAAGTTTAATTTTTTTTTCCACTTAAATAAATATACTGATAACACAAATTAATATACCAAAATGACTTTATAATCTAACACTTGGTGTCTCACTTGATTGAGCTAACAACGTAGAAATCATACAAGCTAAACATGTGATCCAACAAGGTCACGTCATATAATAATATATGCAAATTATTAATAAAAGAAAAATCTATGTAAGGTTGACAAGGCCGCCATCTGAGATAACAACTGACATTGAAGAAATCGAGGCAATATGATATTCTACATGACCTAGAATTGTATCACTTAACTTTACTTCTACCTAAATGAACCAAGTTGTCAAACGTGTTTCAACAGAAAGGTAAAGACAGTAAAGTAAGAACACATTATTTTACGTGGAAACATTCGACTCAAAATGTATAAAAATTACGGCCTGTTCCTCAACAGAATTTACTCCCAATTACACAAAATACCAACTAACCTGACCAAAAAAAATTACTAGACTATGTAGCCTAAGGAATAAATAAATAAACCCTATGCTAGCACAAACCTCCCAAGGTATGTGTTCCCAAAAATACCCTACGCTTTATTTTGTAAATAATATTATTTAATCCTTGATTCCTGCACTCTTGTCTTTAAACATTTTGATGGCTTGTTCTTGGAGTTTCCAGTTCAGTTTATTGTTTCTTTGAACCATATTGATTGACATGTTTCATCTTTTTTTTAAAATAATCAAAACTACATAAATCCAGATAAATTCTCCCTTTTTTATGATGATACTATTCGTTCTTTGTGCATCCATGAACTCCAGTCCTAGAGGCATTTTAGAATTGCAACACTAAGATGCAACATTTTAGTTAGTGGGGTATAATAATACAAAACTCATTCTTCCCCCTTATGGCATCATTGAAAAGCATGTCCAACAATGTAATTTATCAATAAAAACATTATAATCCGTTAATGGCCATTCGACCAATAACCAAGACAAATGAAATCAGATTTATGAGTAGGGGTGTTCACGGTTTGGATAAAAACCGATCTAAATCGAAAAATTGAATCAATCCGATTAAAAAAACTAATTTTTATTTGGGTTAGGTGTGGTTTGATTTTAGATTTTTAAAAATCGATAGTATATGGGTTGGTTATGATTTTTTTCGGAAAAAACCAAGGAAATAACTTAATCGAACCGACAAATTATGTACATGTATTTTATTATTATACATAAAAAATATACTATTTTTATAAACAATTTTAAAGATCCTATATGTGTTTTCATCAAAATTTATTTATAATTTACTTATTAAAGAAAAAATGTCCAGTGAGTTTTATGTATATGAGTGTCTATGACAATTCTTTATGAAATTGAATATATCACTGTCTCTTCCTTCTAGGTCAAAATAATGAATTTTGAAGCTTTATTCAGAATAAATTCAATGATTGAAAGTTTTGTAATGTCAGTCATTCTAACTATTTTCGTTTTAAATAGATTGTTGTTACTTTTTTCACATTTTGAATGAATTGTTTCTTTTATTTTTGTCTATTGTTGACCAAATAACCGAACCAAACCAAACCGAAACTGATAACAACCAAACCGATAAATATATATCATATTTGGTTTGGTTTGATTTTGATAATTTTAAAATCGATTAAATTGATTTGATTTTAATTTTGACCAATAATCGATCCAAACCGATCCGTAAAAAAATCGTTTTAAAATTTAACAGGAGCATGTGCTATTTTAGGAAGAAAAAACGAGGATCATTTCATTTAAAAAAGTAGACATGTCCTGCCTAAACACCTAAAGTAGATCCGGATTACAGCAAAACCCAAAACAATTAAAGAACATATAAGGGTAGGCTAGGAACAAGGCAAACGAATGGGAAACTAAGCGGGGGTGGGGGTAGGTGAGATATAAGGCGGCAGCAGGGTCATTCGACGAATGGTTTCAATATGCTTAGCTCATTCCCTAAGAATAGCGTCTTCCAAGTCAATAACCTTTGCCTCAAGGTCCTCCTTTTCTTGCGTAGCTAGGGGACCGGATCGACACAACAGGATCGGTTTTACTAGAACGAAATTGGTTTGGACCTATACCGGAAGCGGGTTCAGTGGCGGAGCTAGATTTTTTAATGAAGGGTGTGCAATTTTTTTGAAGGCAACGAACAAAGTTTCTGGTATGGATTTATATCCATCTTGTTCTACCTAACGACTTTACTATCAACATCGTCAATAAAAAAATTTCCACTAAACACAATGTCTGAAAAAAAATCTCTAATTTGGTTTGCTTTTAAAAATACATGATAAGTTATATCAACTGAAATAATAGTTTTATAATGAATGGGTCGAGATTTTATTGAACACATGCACATATTCAAAAATAAATTATTAATTTTTACTTAAATTTAAAGTTACTTTTCAACCTATCGACTATGCTACTTTTTTATTTCAATGTATGTATATTAAATTTCTTTTATTCTAATAGAAAATGTGTGAAAATTCTAATTAAAAGTTCCAAATCTCCAAATTCAATTATGAAACTATGAAAAAATTAACCCCTTATGAATTATTTTTTTCAGACCTCCGGATGACCTAATGGAGAAATGTAATTGCATATAACCTTCTTTTCTAATTCTTTAAGTAGAAACTCCCATTAAACTATTATTTTATATTTACAAATATATATATCCAAACTAAGGTTTGAGTTAAATTTGTTATTTTTCCTTTTTCAATTTATGTAGCACACTTAAAATTTCGAGATTCAAATTTTTAAACTTAAACCGTGAATTCAGAAATAATAGCTTTTGAAACAAAATTTATATATTTATATATTTAAAAATTAAATAAAAAATAATATAAAGCACAATAATTATCAATGTCATATAAATTGAAATGGAGAAAATAAATATAAAATAAATAATATGTAATGACTCCGAAATAACAAAGTAAATTATAACTTTAATTTGCGGGAGTAACTTGAGATTAGGTGGACCCACAAAGGATTGTGTGATTTTGACAAACAAAAGAAGTAAAATAATAGCAACAAGATTCGAACTGGCAACCTCAGCATTCCTTTTGAACACCCTTTCCACTACGCCAAAGACTCTTTTAATGTTAAGGTTGTGCAACATGAATTATAGATTTGTATTTAATAATTTTTGACTTACGTAAACAATGTGATTTTCCGACGAATGGTGTTCACGTGCACACCCTTATCAGGTTGTTGCTCCGTCCCTGAGCGGGTCTTACCGGATCATTGTAACGGTAATTTTTTTATTAACTTTAATTATTATATGGTATATATTATTAATTATTATTAAATATTTATTAACTTAACCTTTAACTTTTTATAAAACTTCAATTTGACACTTTAAAGTGTAATAAAGTTTAAAGTTTCAAATTTGAAGTTTTATAAATTTGAAACTTCAAGTTAAAACTCTAAACCTTAAACATTAAACATTTTTCAAACTTTAAACTTTAAAATTCAATTTGAAACTTTAAAGGTTAAAGTTTAAACCTTAAAATTCAATTTTATATTAGGCTAATATTAAAATAGTTGAAAACTAAATTTATAAAATGACTTGCATTAAATATACGAGACTATTTTTAAAAAAAATCAAGGCGAATAGTCGTATATTTATTAAAATAAATAAATTGTACAAATACAAATACTAGAAAGAGTACCTAATCTAGGTATTGAATATTTATTATTATACTAATAATTGCAATTTTTTTGAAATTCTTTTCATAACTTTTGTATCATTTCAAAAGAAACATTATTTGGAACTTGTATTTGTCATTCTTCCTATATTGCTTACATGCCATCATCACTATTATCACCAAATGTTTCATCTATTTCGTCTTCTATTTGGCTACTTAATTGTGGTAGTCCAGTATTTCTTCTTTCGGCATTGACCCAATTTCTAAACAACACTGATATTTCCAAACTATCATTTGCTAATGAATATCGATGATCTCCAATCATAAATCTCATTGCGTTGAAGGCTTGCTCAGAAGCGACTAATGATGTTTGAATCGCTAGCACATCTTGAATTTTTCAATCATAAAAACAAGTGATTCTTTAAATCGATCTTTTCCTTTATATTTTGCAAATTCAGATGAAATAACACAAATATTTACTAAAACAGAAGAAATAGTTGGATAATATTGACGAGAAACAACATTTGTTGCTTTATAAAAAACACTTAAAAATTTCAATAAGTTCTTTTGTATTTTTTCAATCTTCATAGTCAATTCTTAAATTCGGGTATGCATTATGAGCATTAAAAACTAATTGTATCGACTCTTGATAAACATAAGCAACATCAAGCATTTCAAATAAAGAATTCCATCTAGTGCATACTTCTTTTGGAACTTTTCTATATGCAAGTCCACATTCTTTACAATGATTTTTAAATTCTGTAATTCTAGCTTTAAAAATTCTATTACAAGAAATTTAATTTTTTCACAAGAAATTCCAAATTGTGTACTATCTTTCACTACCAAATTATAAACATGTGCAACACACTTAATATGAAAAGAATCATTATCAATTGGACAAAGTCTACATTTAAAATAATCAATTGCTTTTAAATTGTTAGAAGCATTATCTAAAGTGACACTCATTATTTTATCACATATTTCATAAAATTTTAAAATAATGCTTATTTTTTATGCTATATAAGAACTGATTTTAGTTTCTTCAACATACTTATACCCTAATATTTGTTTTTGCATATTCCATTCATGTCAATCCAATGGACAGTAACAGTAAAATAATCATTACCATTAGGACTACGTCCCATATCAGAAGTAATAAAATATCTACCATCATAATAAGCAAATAAACAACAAAGAAAATGACAATATTCTTTTTGATATTTAAAAAGATCACTTTTAATTGTATTTCTTGGAACACCTTCATAATTTGGGTTATACAATTCCCGAATATAATGAATAAAACCATGTGAAGGAAATCAAAAAGGCAAACCACAAACGGCAATCATTTTAGCTAATTCTCTACGATCTTTTTCTTTACTATATGTGCGGTGTGTGTTGGGGCCAGCCGTGTTAGTCATATTTAACACACTTTGAGCCATATTAGAACCTCCTACTCCTATAGAATTTTCAAGTATGAATATTCTGTAACGACCCTCAAAATAAAGTAGGATACAGTAGAGCCTCGCATGGGTTTTATGCATTTATAACTTGTCAAAATAATGAAGAATAGCCTTTTAAGTTAGTTTTAAAGAGTTTGGAAGTCAAACGTCAAGGGACGACCAAGACGTTCGGAAACTACTCTTTTAAGTGTTGGTGTGTTCTAGTGTGTTTTTCATATTTTTATGTGTTGTTTGGAGTCTAAAATCAGTGGAGGTGACCCTCGTGTCTTAATAAATGTTTTTAGGGTCAAAATGTTCGGATACGACACCCCGGGGGCCACCCTAAGGGTCCCCGAGGAGGACCCCAACCTTGGCCAAGCAAGCTGCCAAGGCAGCTTGACATTGCTCATGGAGGGAGCATGTCCGCGTCGCGGACTAGCTCCACCAAAGGCCAAATGTTTAGTCCGCGTCGTGGATATGTCGCGGACTCTACTGTCTCGAATTTAATTTCTAGAAAACTTGTGGGAACACCTCCGCGTCGCGAACTTACTGAGTACCGTGTGGTTCGGTACTCACCCCTTGCTTCTACATTTTTGTAGGTTACTAGCCCGAACCTTTGTGATGTTTTCTCTTCTCCTTGTCTGAGGCTTTCTTGTGGAGGTTTGTGAGGTAGCTACTTGTCATTTCAGCGGACCTTCATACTCCTATTTATGATCTTGTTCTATTCTAAAAATAAGGTCATTTGAGACTTGTGTTTTTCTTTTGAATTAATTGTAATACTTTAGAGGCTTGTACACATGACAACTAGATTTTGGGTGTATTTTTTAGCTGATTATAAGCATTTTATCGTAATGGTTGAGTTTTAGGCTGACTTGTCTTGGTGGGATAAAACGAGTGTCATCATGTCCATTTTTGGGTCGTGAGAAAATGGTATCAGAGCCCCAGGTTCATAGGTCTCACGTGTATACAAGTTGAGTCTAAGTAGAGTCTCGAGGATCAGTATGAAGACGTCTGTACTTATCTTCGAGAGGCTATAGTGACTTTTAAGAAAAATCTTCACTTGTTGAATCTCTATCGTGCATCATTTGTCCGTTTTAATTCTTATCACCTCATTCCATTCTCTCTCACATATAGTGATGAGTCGTGCGTGGTTCCTTATGTGAGTATTTGATGTGTTGTATATGTTTCAGATGTTAGATTTGTTAGAAACATGGAAGTGATAGATTTTTGGGAATGATATGTTGTCGGATTTGGAATGTTCAACGATTCGAATAGATTGTGTGAGATTAGGATTTGATGGTGCACTTTGAGGATATTTAAATGATAAGGTTGAACAATGGATTAAGGGACTTAGTGAACACGTTATCCTTTTCAGGTTAGTAACCCACTAGTGAGAATAATACTTGTGTGATATAGGCAATATCTTGAGTGGTTTGACAATTAAGAGTGGAATGATAAAAATGATGGCTAGACAATGAACACTGTGACTTTAAAAATTACAATTAGTAAAGTTGCCAAAATATGTATGGGTTTCTTAGTGAATGATGAGGATGATATTGCATCAATTGAGGTCAAAATATCTTTTGCGGTTTCATAGAGTAAATGTATACGAAAGAGGGTCATGATATGACTACTACAACAGTACCAATTCTTCCTTGGTTAGAGTTATGGACCGTGTTACTCTTGCAATGGACCTAATCTACGAAGGAATGGATATCGCTTTGGATGAGAGACTGAACAAATCTTATAGTGTATTATACTTACTTAATGGGTACAAATGTGTGGGCTATTTGGGTACAATCTTCTCGATAGGTATTATGTGTTCTAGTGGTGGAACTAACAAACTTTCACGATGTGGTACTAGTGTTATATGAAAACGGATACGTCGATTGTAAGTGTGAATAAAGAGTTATCAATTGTATCACATGCTCATATAATAAGTTTTGATGTTGCATTCATATTTGAGAAACCAACTAGCTTGTTACTACGGACGAATGGGTTAAGCATTGTTTATAAGGGAAATTTTAGTGGTGGATCATTAGTACGGTAGTGATGTGTTTAGGTTGTGAAGTGTATCTCGAGGATTTTAAATGAGTGGTGATTTCATCGTAAGCTCCATGAAAGTGGATCGATACTAGGATGACAAGCTTATAGGTAAAGGAAGTCTCAATGAGTATACTTGTGTCAAGGTAATTGAGAATTTTAGTAAAAAAAGTGCGTATAAAATTAAGTTGGTCTTTTGAATTTGATTGGTATAGTTGGGTTTGGGATGTCATATCGATGATAAGGTTGATTTCGAGGTGATGACAATGGCTACTAAATATAACGGTAATAAGATTTCATGATGAATTATACAAGGATGTGGGCATATGATAATGATTTTTCAGTCAAATGGATTCAATATGGTAATAACAACTTGTAGGTATTTAAAGGTGTGGTTTATTACTATTTGGTGAGTAGTAGTTGTATGGAAGGTCTTAGAAGATGCTGGAACACCGCTCGAATAAAATTTAAAGGAGCTAGAGTCATAATGAAAACTAATAGTGGGATTGTAGTGTAGCCTTCAGAAAGAGGTGAAAGCAAGATTATTTTATCTTATTGCAAAGGCTAAAGAGGTATATTCAAAGGGGTTGAGAATTGGGTTCAGAGACACGTGCTTTCATATTTTTGCTCTGGTTATGGTAATAGTGTCACGGGTTCATTAGATTGGTTTAAAACTATTGGATAAGACTTGAGAAAGGAGTGTGCAGACGTTCAGTTCGAGTGTGATGAAAAGTTATTTTGTGGTTTTGAGTTTGATAATGAGTATAGTTTTATTTTTAACGATGAATACAATAAGATCGATGGAGAGGTGATCAAGGATAAGTAAAGATATGCAATTTCATAAAATCATCAAGATACGAGCTAATATTGATAGATAAGGAAATTAGGTCACTAGTCTGGAATCAAAATTCAAGTTCTTCATTGTGAGTCTATTTTTGTTATAGTAGGTTTAGTCAAGATATGAATTGATAAAGTAAGAATAATTAATTGGGTGGTGTATTGAGCAATTGTAAGGAATTGTGCCTTGTCTGGATCGTAAAGTTGTTACTTTTGATTGTTAAGGACCTAAGGAAGGGTTTCATCCAAATTTTTTGATTTAGAATATAAGATAAAATTTCATGGGTTGTTGGTCAAAGGATAAGTTTGCTAAGCGAGTCAGTGAAAAGAACAAGAGTCTGGTGTATTGAATAATCTAAGGTATTTGAAATTCTTAACATGGGAACGATTAAAGAAGGATGAAAGAATAAGACCTCTCATATAGATCTTTGGTTCAAAATTGAAGGTTATATGCAGTTTCGCCTTTGAGTTTAGATATCACTATGAGATGTGAACAGATTTGGTACATACTTACTAGAGGTTTAACAATGATTTTTTTACGAGGATTGAGTTTTCTTCGAGTAATAAACAACGACGTGTGGAAGATATTATGTTTTTATGTTGGTTTGGGGTGTTCCAATAGTGGTAGATGACTTATGGGGACGCTACAGTATGAACCTACAGTTCTACATGATTATTGAATGTTTCGAGAGGATTGACACTACTTCGTGGATGGGACTATATAGAATGTGTTATTGTGTTACATAGACATTTGATGGTAAATAGAGGTTATCTCCTCATAGTATCCAAAATTATTGGGGTGACCAAGAATTTATCTAAGTGTTGGTATGAGGTATATAATGGTTTGAATAATAGTTGAAACTTGGCATCTGAAAGATTGCGTGGAGTTGACATTGTACGTGATTCAATAATATTCATCTCGATGGGAAGGTACTACTAGATTTGGAGTTAGTTCTATCATCTTTGGGTGGAACCCATAGTTGTCATGAAATAGTTAAATGGAAAGAGAGAGAGCCATAGTTCAAAAATTTTAGAGGCTACAATGTGTTTGCTAAGAAGACCTTGATACTAGTGACGGTTTGAGAGTAAGGTAAGTGGCTGTGTGGTTAGGATGTTTGTTAGTATTAAGAATGGTGGCTATATTACAGTACTGTGAGAGTATGTGGGGTTTGATAAGTCAAGTATGTGTAAGATTGTAATAGGGATCAGATTGGTTGATTTTGGGTGGCTAAGAATTAAGGGATGTAGTAAGATGAATGGAAATATTTGATATGGACATTATGGAAGAAATATCTAGTGTTATTCGTCCTTGATTCTGTATATTTTTATGTTGACCACCTACTTCGTTTTGGACATGATTTGGAGTATCATTCATTGCATATGTCCACGTGTGTTTCTACATCTATCGGTGAATCCCTAGTGGTGGATCGGATGTACCGATCCTCTTATGTCCTCCTAATAGGGTAGAATCCTTTGGCAGATTTGGTCATTTCAATTATGATAGATTTGGTGTTGTTTGGGATAGTTAAAGTATTCCACTGGTTCTACATGGACCACCCTGCATATAAGAATTTATCAGAGAGCTATCATGAATATTTACAGTTGTCGGACAGACTTAAGATTTATATCATCATCGATATCACGTTTTGGCTATATGTGATTGAATGTAGGGACCATTGAGTCTAGTATGGTTGTTCTTAAGGTTCTTCTACAATCACAATGTCACGACCCCTGAGTCTACACTCTGGACGTGGCCGGCACTCAAGAACCATTGCTAGTCCCCAAGCGAACCCTCATCCTAGCTGACTACAAGCGGAAGACTAAGTTAAGCATGCAAAAGCTTAAAATTGAATAAAATTCAATAAACTCAACTTTTCAAAACATTAACTCAAATGAACAACTTAGAATTACAATAATATATTCAACTCGCCATAAAATAGGCAACTTAAGTCTTTTAAACATTTAATAAAATAAATGAATAATACAAACTTCTAAACTATCCTGACTATCTATGAAGCCTCTAACTGATAAAGATGGAAGTCGGGACAAGACCCATGACATCCTGACTAAACTGAAAAGTAAATGAAATCCTCCGGAAATAAGGAGGCTCGCCATAGCTAACTTGAACTCTCGGATGTATCAACAAATCTCTTGTTGATGATCCCGAATACTTGTGTCTGCATCATGAAAAGGTGCAGGCCAAATGGCTCAGTACGTGGAATGTACGAGCATGTAAGAGGCATTCTAAAATATAAACATAAGATTGAAACTTAATAAAAAGGAAACATACTTACATCTTCTCAAACTTACTCACCTCAAGAAATATTCAAAACTACTCAAACTTACTTAACTCACAATTACTCAAAGATAAGATACTCAACTCAGAGATTAGATACTCAACTCAACATAAAGCAACAATACACATGTATTATATGGAAAGCTTTATAAAACAGTAAAAACAACTTAGTTGATTAAAGAAAATGCAATAACAAACTCAACTTTACTTATATAATAAAGTAATATAGTTTATGTGGGAGTTTCTCTAACTGACAACCACTACTATGAGCCTAAGTGGTGATACAACGTCTTGCCCTCGCTGCCAGAATTGTCCTATACTTTGCCGTCATATAGAACACTTAACTTAGTGGATCCACTAGCTTATGCTAAAAGCATCTTAAGGAGTCATCTAAAAATTATGATCCTTTACTATCCATGATGACTACATGGTTTATGGAGATGTAAGTTATCTGAACTCAAATCGCCCCCATATCGGTGCTCAATACTACTCACAAAATATACTTAGCTCATATATTTATAAAACAAAACTCTTTCTTTAGTTTGAGATAATTACTCAAAATTTTTTCTTAAAAGCTCTCTTGGAATCAATGTTCCCTTTCTTGCTCAAAACTCTTTTGGAAATCTCTGTTTCCTCTCATCTTAAATGTGAAAACATTTACTCTTGGCAATACTTAGTTCCCATATATCATTTTAAAGAAAATGAACTTTACTGTTACTCTTTAGTCAACTTCAAAGCTTAAGTCTTTCAACAAAATTTAAACATTTGTAAAAGACTTCTTAAAATATCACGCCAAATTATGGACTTGAACGACTCAATGCAACATTTTAAATAACCATAGATAGAACTCAAATACATGAAACTCAAGAACTTCAACGATACTACTAATTTCACGAATGCTCGACTCAGAGGGTTCATGCGGAATTATGAGCATGAACGACTCAACTCAAGGACTCAAAGATACTTCTCATCTCAAGATTGTTCGACTTATAATGTTCATGCGGAATTATGGGCATGAACAACTCAACTCATGGACTTCATGGGTAATAGGTAATAGTCCCATGATTAGGATTATAATCTCAGAAGGGTTAGGTACTCGATACACAAGACTTAGAACTTGAATATACTATTCTTTTCAAAGATACTAAACTGATGGAATTCATGCGGAGTTATAGGCATGAACGACTTGACTCCAGGGTCAAAATATCAATAAGGAACTCAGGTCTAAGACTCTTCTCATTCTCATACTTACTTCCCAAAACTTAACTCAAATCGATGGTGGTTCTCAAAGGATTCACAATTGAACTCAAAGACTTTCTTGAACTCTACTCTTAACTCTCTCTTGAATGTGAATTATGAATTCAAGAGTTATGGTTCATGATATGAAGGATCTAGGTGATAGTGTAGACTCATGAATACATTCTCATAATTCTCATACTCACTTGTTCGAGTCTTGAAACAAGTTACTAGAGGTTGTAGAAGACTCCTCAAAAAGACTAAAAGGGACTTTCTCAAAATGTTCGAAAGAACTCTCAAGTTTTAACTTTTAACTCCACCTTCAATTTGAATTATGGATTCAACGGTTATTCTTTGGAAGGTAGGACCTCTCAATGTTTTAGGAGGGTTAAGATAGGTGATCACAATAATGGGCGAAGACCCAAATTAAAGAACACTCGCGCGACGCGAAGATGGAATTAAATTGTTGGTCGCTATAATATTTTTGAGGCAAAGGACTCCTTATCCTCTCCGCGACGCGGAGAGGGGGTGACCGAGTGGATGCTGAAATCTTAAGCGGCTCCGCGACGCGGACCTAAGTGCAATTATCTGCCCAATATTTTATTCCTCTCCCAAACTCGACTCAATTCGCACCCAAAGTAGTTTTATCGACCAAGTTCACAAAAATTCACAAACCCAGAATGATTTCAATGTAACCCATATAAAATCTATCAAGGAACTCAACTCGTTTGCAAAACTCAAACCTCAAGAACTCAAAGAATTTCAATAATGGCTAAAACTCAAGAACGTCTCAAGAACTTAATAATTCAATCTCAAAAATGAATTAAAGGATAAAATTAAACATGTTTGGCGTGAGGGCGAACAAACCCAACACTATGGAAGATGACATACCTGAAAGAATCATCTTCTTGAAGAACTTGAAGGAAAATCTTGAAAGATGAACCCTAGCCTTAGCGTTTCTTGAATTTCTTGAGCGTAGAATTTTTGGAGTGGATAAGAGGGTTTGATTTATAAAAACTAATTTTTCCTACACGGTTAGGGCAATTTAGATGACCTCCTAAGGGCTTTTAGGACTAAAATACCCATAAATAAATAAATAAAATTAGCTGGGAGTCGGAATGATTTTTGACCAGGCAGTGAGGTCCGCATTGGCTCCGTAACGCAGAGCCATCG
Organism: Solanum tacnaense; assembly: GCA_029582525.1. NCBI lineage: Eukaryota > Viridiplantae > Streptophyta > Magnoliopsida > Solanales > Solanaceae > Solanum > Solanum tacnaense. Next base: position 52,648 of record JAJOOD010002401.1, on the reverse strand, counting down.
CGGAGCTGCTGCCAGGTTTGTGCGTCGTTAGTTAATCAGTCATAACTTTTTACTCAAAGGTCGAAATTTAGCAAACTTGGTGGGGTTGGAAATAGGACTCGAAGGGCTTTAATTTTAAATCTTGTAGCTCACCTAACTCATCGTGTACTAGGTGTTATGGTCGTTTGAAGTTGACCCAAAATTTAAGAAAAACTTAGGAATGACTTGAATGAACTCTCTTTAGTTCTTCTTGGAACTCAATGTGCTATATCTAGTGACCTTAAACTTAAGAATTTTTTAAATTTCTTGATAAAATCATACTCACAATGAAGGATGGTTCGAGTGTTAGCTCAAAAGTTTTCTGGGGTGTTACACACAACTATAGATCTAGCATTTTGACAATGTTGTTAGAGGTTCAGTATACATAGATGTATCCCTCTCTAGGTGGTTACTTGATCATTTCCTTCTTTGGTAAGCGAGTCAGTGAAAAGAACAAGAGTCTGATGTATTGAATAACCTAAGGTATTTGAAATTCTTAACATGGGAAAGATTAAAGAATGATGAAAGAATAAGACCTCTCGTATAGATCTTTGGTTCAAAATTGAAGGTTATATGCAGTTTCGCCTTTGAGTTTAGATATCACTATGAGATGTGAACAGGTTTGGTACATACTTACTAGAGCCTTAACAATGATTTTTTTATAAGGATTGAGTTTTCTTCGAGTAATAAACAGCAACGTGTGGAAATTATTATGTTTTTTATGTTGGTTTGGGTTGTTCGAATTGTGGTAGATGACTTATGGGGACACTACGATATTAACCTACAGTTCTACATGATTATTGAATGTTTCGAGGGGATTGAAACTACTTCGTGGATGGGACTATATAGAATGTGTTATTGTGTTACATAGACATTTGATAGTACATAGAGGTTATGTGCTCATAGTATCCAAAATTATTGGGGTGACCAAGAATTTCTCTAAGTGTTGGTATGAGGTATATAATGGTTTGAATAATAGTTGAAACTTGGTATCTGAAAGATTGCGTGGAGTTGACATTGTACGTGATTCAATAATGTTCATCTCGATGGGAAGGTACTACTAGATTTGGAGTTTGTGCTATCAGCTTTTAGTGGAACCCATAGTTGTCATGAAATAGTTAAATGGAAAGAGAGAGAGCCACAATTCAAAAAATTTAGAGGCTACAATGTGTTTTCTAAGAAGACCTTGATACTAGTGACGATTTTAGGGTAAGGTAAGTGGCTGTGTGGTTAGGATGTTTGTTAGTATTAAGAATGGTGGCTTTATTACAGTACTGTGAGAGTATGTGGGGTTTGATAAGTCAAGTATGTGTAAGATTGTAATAGGGATCAGACTGATGATTTTGGGTGGCTAAGAATTAAAGGATGTAGTAAGATGAATGGAAATATTTGATATGGACATTACGGAAGAAATATCTAGTGTTATTCGACCTTGATTCTGTATATTCTTATGTTGACCGCCTACATCGTTTCGGACATGATTTGGAGTATCATTCATTGCATATGTCCACATGTGTTTCTACATCTATGGGTGAATCCATAGTGGTGGATCGGATGTATCGATCCTTTTATGTCCTCTCAATATGGTAGAATCCTTTGGCAAATTTGGTCATTTGAGTTATGATAGATTTGGTGTTGTTTGGGATAATTAAAGTATTCCACTGGTTCTACATGTACCACCTTGCATATGAGAATTTATTAGAGAGATATCATGAATATTTACAGTTGTCCGACAGACTAAAGATTTATCTCATCGTCGGTATCACGTTTTAGCTATGTGTGATTGATTGTGGGGACCATTGGGTCTAGTTTTGTTGTTCATAAGGTTTTTCTACAATCACAATGTCACGACCCGAGTCTACACCCTGGACGTGGCCGGCACTCTAGAACCATTGCTGGTCCATAAGCGAACCGTCATTCTGGCTGACTACAAGCTGAAGACTAACTTAATCATGCAAAAGCTTAAAATTGAATAAAATTCAATAAACTCAACTTTTCAAAACTTTAACTCAAATGAACAACTTAGAATAAAAATAATAAATTCAACTCGCCATAAAATAGGCAACTTAAGTCATTCAAACATTTAATAAAATAAATGAATAATACAAACTTCTAAACTATTGTGACTATCCATGAAGCCTGTAACTGATAAAGATGGAATTCGGGACAAGACCCATGGCATCCTGACTAAACTGTAAAGTAAATGAAATCCTCCGGAAACAAGGCGGTTCACCATAGCTAACTTGAACTCCCGGATGTATCAACGAATCTCCTGTTGATGATCCCGAATACCTGTGTCTGCATTATGAAAAGATGCAGGCCAAATGGCTCAGTACGTGGAATGTACGATCATGTAAGGGGAATTCTAAAATATAAACATAAGCTTGAAACTTGATAAAAAGGAAACATACTTACATCTTCTCAAACATACTCAACTCAAGGAATACTTAAGGATAATCAAAACTAGTCAAACTTACTCAACTCAGAATTACTCAAGGATAAGATACTCAACTCAGAGATTTGATACTCTACTCAAAGATGTGATATTCGACTCTGGGGTCTAGATACTCAATTCAATATAAAGCAACAATACACATGCAATATATGGAAAGCTTTATAAAAGAGAAAAAACACCTTAGTTCATTAAAAAAATGCAATAACAAACTCAACTTTACTTATATAATAAAGATATATAGTTTCTGTGGGAGTTTCTCTAACCGACAACCACCACTATGAGCCAAAGTGGTGATACAACGTCTTGCCCACACTGCCAGAATTGTCCTATACTTTGCCGTCATATAGAACGCTTAACTGAGTGTATCCACTAGCTTATGCTTAAAGCATCTTAAGGAGTCATCTAAAAATTATGACCCTTTACTACCCATGATGACTACATGATTTATGGAGATGTGAGTTATCTGAACTCAAACTTTCCCCGATATCGGTTCTCAATACTAGTCCAAAATTATACTTAGCTCATATATTTGTAAAAACAAAACTCTTTCTTTAGTTTGAGATAATTACTCAAAAACTTGGCTTAAAAGCTCTCTTGGAATCGATGTTCCCTTTCTTGCTCAAAACTCTTTGGGAAATCTCAGTTTTCTCTCATCTTAAATGTGAAAACATTTACTCTTGCAAATACTTAGTTCCCATATATATCATTTTAAAGAAAAATGAACTTTACTCTTACTCTTTAGTCAACTTCAAAGCTTAAGTGTTAAAACAAAGTTTAAACATTTGTAAAAGACTTCTTAAAATATCACGCCGAATTATGTACTTGAACGACTCAATGAAAACTTTTCAATAACCATAGATAGAACTCAAATACATGGAACTCAAGAACTTCAATGATACTACTAATTTCAAGAATGCTCAACTCAGAGGGTTCATGCGGAATTGCGAGCATGAACTACTCAACTCAAGGAATCAAAGATACTTCTCATCTCAAGATTGTTCGACTTATAATGCTCATGTGGAATAATGGGCATGAACAACTCAACTCATGGACTTCATGGGTAATAGGTAATAGTCCCATGATTAGGATTATTATCTCGGAAGGGTTAGGAACTCAATACTCAAGACTTAGAACTTGAATATACTACTCCTTTCAAAGATACTAAACTGATGGAGTTCATGCTGAAGTTATGGGCATGAACAACTTGACTTAAGGGTCAAAATATCAATTAGGAACTCAGGTACACGACTCTTCTCATTCTCATACTTACCTCTCAAAACTTAACCCAAATCGATGGTGTATCTCAAATGAGTCACAATTGAATTCAAAGACTTTCTTGAACTCTACTCTTAACCGTCTCTTGAATGTGAATTATGAATTCAAGAGTTATGGTTCATGATATGAAGGATCTAGGTTATAGTGTAGACTCATGAATACATTCTCATCATTCTCATACTCACTTGCTTGAGTCTTGAAACAAATTACTAAAAGTTGTAGAAGACTCCTCAAAAAGACACAGAGGGACTTTCTCAAAATGTTTGAAACAAATCTCAAGACTTAACTTTTAACTCCACCTTGAATTTGAATTATGGATTCAAGGGTTATGCTTTGGAAGGTAGGACCTCTCAATGTTTTAGGAGGGTTAAGATAGTTGATCAATATAACGGGCGAATACCCAAATTAAAGAGCACGGGCGCGATGCAGAGATGGAATTAAATTGTTGGTCGCTATAATATTTTTGAGGCAGAGGACTCTGTATCCTCTCTGCGACGCGGAGAGGGGGTGACCAAGTGGATGCTGAAAACTTAAGCGCCTCCGCGACGCGAACCTAAGTTTAATTATCTGCCCGATCTTTTATTCCTCTCCCAAACTCGACTCAATTCGCACCCAAAGTAGTTTTATCGACCAAGTTCACAAAAATTCACAAACCCAGAACGATTTCAATGAAACCCATATAAAATCTATCAAGGAACTGAACTCGTTTGAAAAACTCAAATCTCAAGAATTTCAATAATGGCTAAACGTCAAGAACTTCTCAAGAACTTAATAATTCAATCTCAAAAACGAATTCAAGGAAAGAATTAAACATGTTTGGCGTGAGGGCGAACAAACCCAACACTATGGAAGCTTACATACCTGAAAGAATCATCTTCTTGAAGAACTTGAAGGAAAATCTTGAAAGATGAACCCTAGCCTTAACGTTTCTTGAATTTTTTGAGAGTAGAATTTTTGGAGTGGAGGAGAGGGTTTGATTTATCAAAACTAATTTTTCCTACACGTTTAGGGCAATTTAGATGACCTCCAAAGGGCTTTTAGCACTAAAATACCCATAAATAAATAAATAAAATGTGCTGGGAGTCGGAATGATTTTTCACCAGGCAGTGAGGTCCGTATTGGCTCCGTAACGTAGAGCCATCGCGGAGCTGCTGCCAAGTTTGTGCGTCGTTAGTATCAAAACTTTTTACTCAAAGGTCGGAATTTAGCAAACTCGGCGGGGTTGGAAATAGGACTCGAAGGGCATTAATTTTAAATCTTGTAGCTCACCTAACTCATCTTGTACTAGGTGTTATGGTCATTTGAAGTTGACCCAAAACTTAAGAAAAACATAGGAATGACTTGAATGAACTCACTTTAGTTCTTCTTGGAACTCAAGGTGCCATATCTAGTGACCATAACACTTACGGATTTTTTAAATTTCTCGATAAAATCATACTCACAATGAAGGATGGTTCGAGTCTTAGCTCAAAAAATTTCTGGGGTGTTACACACAACTACAGATCTAGCATTTTGACAGTGTTGTTAGAGGTTCAGTATACATAGATGTATCCCTCTCTAGGTGGTTACTTGATCATTTCCTTCATTGGGTTAGAAAAGTTTGATCCTCCCTTGATGAGTTCCCGATGTCTAAAGATCAGATTTTTATAATTTATGTTCGTGGAAAGATTGTGTTGTGAAAAGGAATCTTGATAAGATTTGTGATGGTTTGTGCATTATGAGTGTATGGTGGTTTGTTAAAGTTCACTTCTGGTTGTAGCCGGTATCGATTCAGAATTTTATCCTTATTATGTGAGAAAAGATTCGTCATGATGGTTGTGTTATGGTCCAATGTGTTTATGTTTAGATTGGGTTCATGAGTTAGTTTGTGGCTTGGTAATCACTCTTTATTTATAGATCTTACAAAGTTTAATCTGAAAGTTCAGTTCTTAGTAGTTGATCTGGATGGAATAGTCTTAAGGATGAGCTCACTTGGAGAGATGAACACCGACTCTAGAAGATCATAACTTAGACTTTTGGTAACATTGGTTATTCTTCTTTCTTCTTCTTCCTTATGTTCGACGACGAACATGATTTTTAGTGGTGGATAATGTAATGATCCGGAATGCCATTTTTATTTTTATTTTCTTTAAATTACCATCCCGTCCCACACGATAGTTCCCCCGAGTAATTTTTGATTAGTCGGTGAAGTTGGTTTGAAAAGTTTGAATTATTCGATAACTATAGTTACTTAATTGACAGGTATTAGTAAAAAAATTCTTTTAGTTTAATTGGTGTTTAATGGGCCAAGTTTATAATTTATTTTTGCCTATATATATTAAAATAAGTTACTAGGGATTGTCACTTTTTGTACATAATTAATTTAGAAAAAAAAAGAGAATGGAAGGATAACAGAAACTTACCTGCGCAGCCTTAAACGAGGGCCGAATGCATCAGGTAAATATCACACCCTATGAATTTGAATATATTAGTAGATGTCACATTTTTACTATTATTATTATGATTTGTGGAAGAGAAAGGAGACAATTTAACTGACAATGATTCGATAATCATGAAAGGTGATGATTAGCAATCATAGGATAGTGTTTTTAGGATATGAATGGATGGTTGTTTTGCTAGCGATTCAAGCTACTGTTTTGTCACTTCATGAAAATTTAGGGGTCTTCTTTTACTTTATTGTTATTACTACTTTATAATTCAAGTTTTAATATATTGAGATAAGTGATTAAATATTAGGTGAATATTATTACATGAATATCATTAGTTTTATGAGATTGGAGAAATGTAACTTTACCCTAGGTTTGGAATTTGGAAGTATCAGAGTTGACATGTAATTGAAATCAAGATTATGAACTTGATTTTAGGTTTGAGTGAGTTTTTGAGTCTAAACTAGACACATAGTAATATGGGTGTTAGTTTTGTAATCTTATTGTGATTCTTTATTTGAATAGATTGTATTGGTTTGGAAGTCCAACGAAAAGGGAAGGCTCAAGTCCCGGAGTGATTGTTCGATTATTTCAGGCAAGAGGGTTTCTAAACCCTTGTTAAGTGTATGAATTCGTGTATTTCCTTTTAATATGTGTTTGGGGGTAATGAGACTTGGTGATGGGTTGACTTATCCACATTGATTAATTATAATGATGAAAAAGGGGTAATAAAGGCAATGTGATTAATTGTTTGTGTGTGATGTGTTGAGAATGGTTTGAAAGGCTTGTTGAATCATTGTTGATGTTGTATCATGATTGTGTTGTTGTGTATTGTGCAATGTTATGAAAATGGTCATCTCTTCATTATTTGTGTGAACATGTCATTTGCATTGTTCTAGGTCATGGTTGTGACAAGTGCTATGTGAATTGAGAAAGAATATGAAATTAAAGAGGATGAACCATTTCGAGGGACGTATCGTGCACCGCGATGGATGCTATATTTCGAGGGACGTGTCGCGCTCTGCGACGGATACATTTTTTTAGGGCCGTATTGCACGCCGCGATGGTTACTATTATCGAGGGTCGTATCGCACGTCGCGATGGATGCCTGGACAGAATGTCCCCCATGGGTCCTGGACTGAGAGACATCGGGTGTGTATCACTAGGTCAGACATGCATCACTATACTTGACATTGCATTTCATCGCTTTGCATATTTTTATCATTAATGATCTTGATTGTGGGTGTTGCTGATATTGGGAGTGCCTTTTTGTGGAAGTTGTGTTTGATGAATATTGATATTGTTGTTGAGGATATGCAATTTGTTAAAGTGATGGTCGTTGAGCTGGGTGCTATGTAAACTGTGAACTGTTAGGTTGGGTTGGTTTTATGCAGGTTGTAGTTGTGGAGGTTCAGTTGGTTTGTAAGGAGTACCCGTATTCTATTCCCTTATCTTGTGTTTAGAAGCTTACTTGCTGAGTACCGTGTGGTTTGGTACACACCCTATGCTTCTACATTTTTGTAGGTTACTCGCACAGACCTTTGTGATATTTTCTCTTCTCCTTGTCTGAGGTTTCTTCTGGAGGTTTGTGAGGTAGCTGCTTGTCAGTTCAGCGAACCTTCTTACTCCTATTTATGATCTTGTTCTATTCTAGAAACAAGGTCATTTTAGACTTGTGTTTTTCTTTTGAACTAATTGTAATACTTTAGAAGCTTGTAGACATGACAACTAGATTTTTGGGGTATTTTTCAGCTGATTAAAAAATTTCCGCATTGGTACGAAGGCGTCTGTACTTATCTTCGAGAGGTTATAGTGACTTTTAAGAAAAATCTTCACTTGTTGTATCTCTATCGTGCATCATATGTCCGTTTTAATTCCTATCACCTCATTCCATTCTCTGTCACATATAGTGATGAGTCGTGCATGGTTCCTCATGTGAGTATTTGATGTGTTGTGTATGTCTCAGATGTTAGATTTGTTAGAAACATGGAAGTGATAGACTTTTGGGAAGGATATGTTGATGGTGCACTCTGAGGATATTTAAATGATAAGATTGAACAATGGATTAAGAGACTTAGTGAGCATGTTATCCTTTTCAGGTTAGTAACCCAGTAGTGGGAATAATACTTGTTTGATATAGGCAATATCTTGAGTGGTTTGACAATTGAGAGTGGAATGATTAAAATGATGGCTAGCCAATGAACACTGTGACTCTGAAAAATACAATTAGTAAAGTTGCTAAAATATGTATGGGTTTCTTAGTGAATGATGAGGATGATGTTGCATCAATAGAGGTCAGAATATCTTTTGTGGTTTCATAGAGTAAATGTATACGTAAGAGGGTCATGATATGACTACTACAAGAGTACCAATTTTTACTTGGTTAGAGTTATGGACTGTGTTACTCTTGCTATGGACCTGATCTTCGAAGGAATTCATATCGCTTTGGATGAGAGACTGAACAAATTTTATAGTGTATTATATTACTTAATCGGTAAGAATGTGTAGGCTATTTGGGTACAATCTTCTCGATAGGTATTATGTGTTCTAGTGGTGGATCTAACAAACTTTCACGATGTGGTACTAATGTTATATGAAAATGGATACGTCGATTGTAAGTGTGAATAAGGAGTTATCAAATGTATCACATGCTCATATAAAAAGCTTTGGTGTTGCATTCATATTTGAGAAACCAACTAGCTTGTAACTACAGACGAATGGGTTAAGCATTGTTTATAAGGGAAATTTTAGTTGTGGATCACTGGTACGGTATTGATATGTTTAGGTTGTGAAGTGTATCTCGGGGATTTTAAATGAGTGGTGATTTCATTGTAATCTCCATGAAAGTGGATCGATATTAGGATGACAAGCTTATAGGTAAAGGAAGTCTAAATGAGTATACTTGTGTCAAGGTAATTGAGACATTTAGTAAGAAAGTGCGTATAAAATTAAGTTGGTCTTTTGAATTTGATTGTTATAGTTGTGTTTGGGATGTCATATCGATGATAAGGTTGACTTCGAGGTGATTACAATGGCTACTAAATATAACGGTAATAAGATTTCATGATGAATTATACAAGGATGTGGGCATATGATAATGATTTTTCAGTCAAATGGATTCGATATGGTAATAACGACTTGTATGTATTTAAATTTGTGGTTTATTACTATCTGGTGAGTAGTGTGGTTGTATGGAAGGTCTTAGGTGATGTTGGAATACTGCTCGAATAAAATTTAAAGGAGCTAGAGTCATAATGAAAACTAATAGTGGGATTGTAGAGTAGCCTTCAGAAAGAGGTGAAAGCAAGATTATTTTATCTTATTGCAAAGGCTAAAGAGGTATATTCAAAGGGGTTGAGAATTGGGTTCAGAGACACGTGGTTTCATCTGTTTTGCTCTGGTTATGGTAATAGTGTCACGGGTTCATTAGATTGGTTTAAAACTATTGGATAAGACTTGAGAAAGGAGTGTGCAGACGTTCAGTATGAGTGTGATGAAAAGTTCTTTTGTGGTTTTGAGTTTGATAATGAGTATAGTTTGATTTTTAACGATGAATACAATAAGATCGATGGAGAGGTCATCAAGGATAAGTTAAGATATACAATTTCAAAATATGATCAAGATACGAGCTAATATTAATAGATAATGAAATTAGGTCACATGACTGGAATCAAAATTCAAGTTCTTCATTGTGAGTCTATTGTTGTTATAGTAGGTTTAGTCAAGATATGAATTGATAAAGTAAGAAATAATTAATTGGGTGGTGTATTGAGCAATTGTAAGGATTTGTGCCTTGTTTGTATCGTAAAGTTGTTGCTTTTGATTGTTAAGGATCTAAGGTAGGGTTTCATCTAAAATTTTTGATTTAGAATATAAGATAAAATTTCATGGGTTGTTGGTCAATGGATAAGTTTGGTAAGAAAGTCAGTGAAAAGAACAAGAGTCTGATGTATTGAATAATCTAAGGTATTTGAAATTCTTAACATGCGAACGATTACAGAAATATAAAAGAATAAGACCTCTCGTATAGATCTTTGGTTCAAAATTGAAGGTTATATGCAGTTTCACCTTTGAGTTTAGATATCACTATGAGATGTGAACAGGTTTGGTACATACTTACTAGAGGTTTAACAATGATTTTTTTTACGAGGAGTGAGTTTTCTTCGAGTAATAAACAGCGACGTGTGGAAAATATTATGTTTTTTATGTTGGTTTGGGTTGTTCGAATTGTGGTAGAAGACTTATGGGGACGCTACAGTATGAACCTACAGTTCTACATGATTATTGAATGTTTCGAGGGGATTGACACTACTTCGTGGATGGGACTATATAGAATGTGTTATTATGTTACATAGACATTTGATGGTAAATAGAGGTTATGTGCTCATAGTATCCAAAATTATTAGGGTGACCAAGAATTTCTCTAAGTGTTGGTATGAGGTATATAATGGTTTGAATAATAGTTGAAACTTGGTATCTGTAAGATTGCGTGGAGTTGACATTGTACGTGATTCAATAATGTTCATCTCGATGGGAAGGTACTACTAGATTTGGAGTTTGTGCTATTAGCTTTGGGTGGAGCCATAATTGTTATGAAATAGTTAAATGGAAAGAGAGAGAGCCATAGTTCAAAATTTTTAGAGGCTACAATGTGTTTTCTAAGAAGACCTTGATACTAGTGACGGTTTTAGAGTAAGGTAAGTGGCTATGTGGTTAGGATGTTTGTTAGTATTAAGAATGGTGTCTTATTACAGTACTGTGAGAGTATGTGGGGTTTGATAAGTCGAGTATTTGTCTGATTGTAATAGGGATCAGACTGGTTTATTTTGTGCGGCTAAGAATTAAGGGATGTAGAAATATGAATGGAAATATTTGATATGGACATTACGGAAGAAATGTCTTGTGTTATTCGACCTTGGTTCTATATATTCTTTTCGTACATTATTTGGAGTATCATTCTTTGCATATGTCCACGTGTGTTTCTACATCTATGGGTGAATCCCTAGTGGTGGATCGGATGTACCGATCCTCTTATGTCCTCTTAATAGGGTAGAATCCTTTGGCAGATTTGGTCATTTCAGTTATGATAGATTTGATGTTGTTTGGGATAGTTAAAGTATTCCACTGGTTCTATATGTACCACCTTGCATATGAGAATTTATTAGAGAGCTATCATGAATATTTACAGTTGTCCAACAGATTTAAGATTTATCTCATCATCGGTATAACGTTTTGGCTATGTGTGATTGAATGTGGGGACCATTGGGTCTAATTTTGTTGTTCTTAAGGTTTTTCTACAACCACAATGTCACGACCCGAGTCTACACCCTAGACGTGGCCGGCACTGAAGAACCATTGCTGGTCCACAAGCGAACCGTCATTCTGGCTTACTTCAAGCAGAAGACTAACTTAAGCATGCAAATGATTAAAATTGAATAAAATTCAATAAACTCAACTTTTCAAAACTTTAACTCAAATGAACAACTTAGAATAAAATTAATATATTCAACTCGCCATAAAATAGGCAACTTAAGTCTTTAAAACATTTAATAAAATAAATTAATAATATAGACTTCTAAACTATCCTGACTATCTATGAAGCCTCCTACTGATAAAGATGGAAGTCGGGACAAGACCCACGACATCCTGACTAAACTGAAAAGTAAATGAAATCTTCCGAAAGTAAGGAGGCTCACCATAGCTAACTTGAACTCCCGAATGTATCAACGAATCTCCTGTTGATGATCCCGAATACTTGTGTCTGTATCATGAAAAGATGCAGGCCAAATGGCTCAGTACGTGGAATGTACGAGCATGTAAGGGGAATTCTAAAATATAAACATAAGTTCGTAGCTTGATAAAAAAGGAAACATACTTACGTCTTATCAAACTTACTCAACTCAAGGAATACTCAAAACTACTCAAACTTACTCAACTCAGAATTACTCAAGGATAAGCTACTAAACTCAGAGATTAGATACTCTACTCGAAGATATGATATTCGACTCTAGGTCTGGATACTCAACTCAATATAAAGCAACAATACACATGCAATATATGGAAAGCTTTATAAAAGAGTAAAAACAACTTAGTTCATTAAAGAAAATGCAATAACAAACTCAACTTTACTTATATAATAAAGTTATATAGTTTCTGTGGGAGTTTCTTTAACCGACAACCATCACTATGAGCCTAAGTCTTGATACAACGTCTTACCCACGCTGCCAGAATTGTCATATACTTTGTCGTCATATAGAACGCTTAACTTAGTGGATCCACTAGCTTATGCTAAAAATATCTTAAGGAGTCATCTAAAATTTATGATCCTTTACTACCCATGATGACTACATGGTGTATGAAGACGTAAGTTATCTGAACTCAAACACGCCCCCATATCGGTGCTCAATACTACTCCCAAAATATACTTAGCTCATATATTTGTAAAAACAAAACACTTTCTTTAGTTTGAGATAATTACTCAAAAACATGGCTTAAAAGCTCTCTTAAAATCGATGTTCCCTTTCTTTCTTAAAATTCTTTTGGAAATCTCAGTTTCCTCTCTTCTTAAATGTGAAAACATTTACTCTTGAGAATACATAGTTCCCATATATATCATTTTAAAGAAAATGAACTTTATTATTACTCTTTAGTCAACTTCATAGCTTAAGTCTTAAAACAAAGTTTAAACAATTGTAAAAGACTTCTTAAATATCACGCCGAATTATGGACTTGAACGACTCAATGCAAGGTTTTCAATAACCATAGATAGAACTCAAATACATGGAACTCAAGAACTTCAATGATACTACTAATTTCAAGAGTGCTCAACTCAGAGGGTTCATGCGGAATTGCGAGCATGAACTACTCAACTCAAGGACTCAAATATACTTCTCATCTCAAGATTGTTCGACTTATAATGTTCGTGCGAAATTATGGGCATGAACAACTCAACTCATGGACTTCATGGGTAATAGGTAATAGTCCCATGATTAGGATTATAATCTCGAAAGGGTTAGGAACTCGATACTCAAGACTTAGAACTTGAATATACTACTCCTTTCAAAGATACTAAACTGATGGAGTTTATCCGGAAGATATGGGCATGAACGACCTGACTCAAAGGTCTAAATATCAATAAGGAACTCAGGTATACGACTCTGCTAATGCTCATACTTAATTCTCAAAACTTAACTCAAATCGATGGTGGATCACAAAGGATTCACAATTGAACTCAAAGACTTTCTTGAACTCTGCTCTTAACTCTCTCTTGAATGTGGATTATAAATTCAAGAGTTATGGTTCATAATATGAAGGATCTAGGTGATAGTGTAGACTCATGAATACATTCTCATCATTCTCATACTCACTTGCTCGAGTCTTGAAACAAGTTACTAGAAGTAGTAGAAGACTCCTCAAAAAGACTCAAAGGGACTTTCTCAAAATGTTCGAAAAAACTCTCAAGTTTTAACTTTTAACTCCACCTTGAATTTGAATTATGGATTCAAGGGTTATGCTTTGGAAGGTAGGACCTCTCAATGTTTTAGAAGGGTTAAGATAGTTGATCACAATAATGGGCGAATACCTTAAATTAAATAGCACTGGCGCAACGCGGAGATGGAATTAAATTGTTGGTCGCTATAATATTTTTGAGGCAGAGAACTCCCTATCCTCTCCGCGACGTGGAGAGGGGGTGACCGACTGGATGCTGAAAACTAAAGCGCCTCCGCGACGTGGACCTAAGTGCAATTATCTGCCCGATCTTTTATTACTCTCCCAAACTCGACTCAATTCGCACCCAAAGTAGTTTTAACGAACAAGTTCACAAAAATTCACAAACCCAGAATGATTTCAATGAATCCCATATAAAATCTATCAAGGAACTCAACTCGTTTGCAAAACTAAAATCTCTAGAACTCAAGAATTTCAATAATGCTAAACCTCAAGAACTTCTCAAGAACTAATAATTCAATCTCAAAAATGAATTCTTGGATAGAATTAAACATAATTGGCATGAGGACGAACAAACCCAACACTATGGAAGCTTACATAATTGAAAGAATCAACTTCTTGAAGAACTTGAAGGAAAATCTTGAAAGATGAACCCTAGCCTTAGCATTTCTTGAATTTCTTGAGCGTAGAATTTTTGGAGTGGATGAGAGGGTTTGATTTATAAAAAATAATTTTCCTACACGTTTAGGGCAATTTAGATGACCTCCTAAGGGCTTTTAGGACTAAAATACCAATAATTAAATAAATAAAATGAGCTGGGAGTCGGAATGATTTTTCACCAGGTAGTGAGGTCTGAATTGGCTCCGTAACGCAGAGCCATCGCGGAGCTGCTGCTAGGTTTGTGTGTCGTTAGTAAATCAGTCATATCTTTTTACTCAAAGGTCGAAATTTAGCAAACTCGGTGGGGTTGGAAATAGGACTCGAAGGGCATTAATCTTCAATCTTGTAGCTAACCTAACTCATCTTGTAATAGGTGTTATGGTTGTTTGAAGTTGACCCAAAACTTAAGAAAAACATAGGAATGACTTGAATGAACTCACTTTAGTTCTTCTTGGAACTCAAGGTGCCATATCTAGTGACCATAACACTTACGGATTTTTTAAATTTCTCGATAAAATCATACTCACAATGAAGGATGGTTCGAGTCTTAGCTCAAAAAATTTCTGGGGTGTTACACACAACTACAGATCTAGCAGTTTGACAGTGTTGTTAGAGGTTCAGTATACATAGATGTATCCCTCTCTAGGTGGTTACTTGATCATTTCCTTCTTTGGGTTAGAAAAGTTTGATCCTCCCTTGATGAGTTCCCGATGTCTAAAGATCAGATTTTTATAATTTAAGTTCGTGGAAAGATTGTGTTGTGAAAAGGAATCTTGATAAGATCTGTGATGGTTTGTGCATTATGAGTGTATGGTGGTTTGTTAAAGTTCACTTCTGGTTGTAGCCGGTATCGATTCAGAATTTTATCCTTATTACGTGAGAAAAGATTCGTCATGATGGTTGTGTTATGGTCCAATGTGTTTATGTTTAGATTGGGTTCATGAGTTAGTTTGTGGCTTGATAATCACTCTTTATTTATAGATCTTACAAAGTTTGGTTTGATTGTTCAGTTCTTAGTAGTTGATCTGGATGGAATAGTCTTAAGGATGAGCTCACTTGGAGAGAAGAACACCGACTCTAGAAGATCATAACTTAGACTTTTGGTAACATTGGTTATTCTTCTTTCTTCTTCTTCCTTTTGTTCGAGGACGAACATGATTTTTAGTGGTGGATAATGTAATGATCCGGAATGCCATTTTTATTTTTATTTTCTTAAAATTACCATCCCGTCCCACACGATAGTTCCCCCGAGTAATTTCTGATTAGTCGGTGAAGTTGGTTTGAAAAGTTTGAACTATTCGATAACTATAGTTACTTAATTGACCGGTATTAGTGTAAAAAAATTCTTTTAGTTTAATTGGCTGTTAATGGGCCAAGTTTATAATTTATTTTTGCCTATGTATTAAAATAAGTTATTAGGGATTGTCACCTTTTGTACATAATTAATTTAGAGAAAAAAAAAAGAGAGAATGGAAGGATAACAGAAACTTACCTGCGCAGCCTCAAACGAGGGCCGAATGCATCAGGTAAATATCACACCCTATGAATATGAATATGAATATATTAGTAGATGTCACATTTTTACTATTATTATTATGATTTGTGGAAGAGAAAGGAGACAATTTAATTGACAATGATTCTATAATCATGAAAGGTGATGATTAGCAATCATAGTATAGTGTTTTTAGGATATGAATGGATGGTTGTTTTGTTGGCGATTCAAGCTACTGTTTTGTCACTTCATGAAAATTTAGGGGTCTTCTTTTACTTTATTGTTATAGTTACTTTATAATTCAAGTTTTAATATATTGAGATAGGTAATTAAATATTAGGTGAATATTATTACATGAGTATCATTAGTTTTATGAGATTGGAGAAATGGAACTTTACCATAGGCTTGGAATTTGGAAGTATAAGAGTTGACATGTAATTGAAATCAAGATTATGAACTTGATTTTAGGTTTGAGTGAGTTTTTGAGTCTAAACTAGACACATAGTAATATGAGTGTTGTTAGTTTTGTAATCTTATTGTGATTCTTTATTTGAATAGATTGTATTGGTTTGGACGTCCAACGAAAAGGAAAGGCTCAAGTCCCGGAGTGATTGTTCGATTATTTGAGGCAAGTGGATTTCTAAACCCTTGTTAAGTGTATAAATTCGTTTATTTCCTTTTAATATGTGTTTGGGGGTAATGAGACTTGGTGATGGATTGACTTATCCACATTGATTAATTACAATGATGAAAAAGGGGGAATAAAAGAAAATGTGATTAATTGTTTGTGTGTGATGTGTTGAGAATGGTTTGATAGGCTTGTTGAATCATTGTTGATGTTGTATCATGATTGTGTTGTTGGGAATTGTGCAATGTTATGAAAATGGTCATGTCATCATTATTGGTGTAAACATGTCATTTGCATTGTTCTGGGACATGGTTGTGACAAGTGTTATGTGAATTGAGAAAGAATAAGAAATTAAAGAGGATGAACCATTTCGAGGAACGTATCATGCGCCGCGATGGATACTATATTTCGAGGGACATGTCGCGCACCACAACAGATACTATTTTTTTAAGGACGTATTGCGCGCCGCGATGGTTACTATTATCGAGGGTCGTATCGCACGTCGCGATGGATGCCTGGACAGATATGTCCCCCATAGGTCCTGGACTGAGAGACAGTGGGTGTGTATCACTAGGTTAGACATGCATCACTATACTTGACATTGCATTTCATCGCATTGCATATTTTTATCATTGATGAACTTGATCGTGTGTGTTGCTGATATTGTGAGTGCCTTTTTGTGGAAGTTGTGTTTGATGAATATTGAGTTTGTTGTTGAGGATATGTAATTTGTTAAAGTGATGGTTGTTGAGCTGGGTGCTATGTAAACTGTGAACTGTTAGGTTGGGCTGGTTTTACGCAGGTTGTAGTTGTGGAGGTTCGGTTGGTTTGTAAGGAGTACCCGTATTCTATTCCCTTAGCTTGTGTTTAGAAGTTTACTTGTTGAGTACCGTGTGGTTTGGTACTCACCCCTTGCTTCTACATTTTTGTAGGTTACTAGCCCGGACCTTTGTGATATTTTCTCTTCTCCTTGTCTGAGGCTTCTTGTGGAGGTTTGTGAGGTAGCTGCTTGTTATTTCAGCAGACCTTCTTGCTCCTATTGATGATCTTGTTCTATTCTAGAAACAAGGTCTTTGAGACTTGTGTTTTTCTTTTGAATCAATTGTAATACTTTAGAGGCTTGTACACATGACAACCAGATTTTGGGGGTATTTTTGAGCTTATTATAAAATTTCCGCATTTTATTATAATGGTTGAGTTTTAGGCTGACTTGTCTTGGTGGGATAAGACGAGTGTCATCACGTCCATTTTTGGGTATTGACAATTTTGTTCCAGTAATTTGGTAGCCGGACTAGTAGGGGCAAGGGGTCTCATTATCTTCGTCATTTATTTCTACTTCCTCATCTAATTCTTCCTCAAAATTTGTAAAACAACCGTTTAATGTCTCATGATCTATTTTGTTTTCGAAATTAAATTCAATAATATTTGATCGTGACATAAAAGAATTTTCATCAATATGAGAATAATCATCAGTATTAATTTTAAATCTAAGTGGAAAATAATTAGAACTAGAACTACTAGTTCCTCCTCCCCAATTATTTTTTCTATCTGACATTGGTCTTTTATCACTATTTTTTTTCGAATTAATGTTCAAGTTTAAAATAAATAAATATTATAAAAAACAAGCAATATATTATAACAAAAAAAGTAAAGTAATTTAATAAATAAACAAATAAAGAAATTGAAGTTGGAACAAATGTACAGATCGTGTACGTAAAAGTAGATGTATAACCAAAACCGGAATTGAGAGATGCCAATTGAAGCTTCCGATTTACTTCAAAAAAATCTCCAAAATCCCAACTCCAAGTCAATATCACAAAATAATAATTATGAATTTATGAGAGATTGAATATTGAGAGATTTTGTAAGATGTTAATGGAATAGTTTATGAATTTGTGAGTTAAATGAAAGAATATTGGTATATATAGTGTTAAGGGGTTAGAGAGGGGTAGGGGTAAATTTGAGCCGTTTTGGGCCCCATCCCAACGGCTAGAAGGGCCCAATGGCTATTATGACCATTACATATTTTAAAAAAATAAAAATGAAACTGACTGTTGAAAAGGTTCAGACTGGACCAGAACTAGATCGGAATCGGATCAATCGGGTAAAAACTCGAGTTCCATTTTGGTACCTGTTCCGGTTCCTTATCTGATCGGTTCCTTACTGGTTCAACCGGTACCGAATATATCGATACGGGAACCGGACCAGAACCAGAACGGACCGGGCAAAAATCTGTCCAATTGTCAGCCTTAGTTGTACATACTATTTATATTTACAACTAGTAAAATTATCCGTGCTTCGAGCGAGACTTTCATATCACATAATTTATAAAATAATACTTAAAATCTATCAGTCATTAAAACTAAAACACTATATTATCTTACATACAAGATTACGTAGTGACAAACACTAATAATGTAAATAAAAATGATAATTATAACATCTTATCATTTATCCTTCAATCAATCATCTTTAATTTTATTTTATAATGTGTCATTTTTTCTTCAGGAGGTATTACTATTTGATATTTTTGGAAAATTAGATGAACATCAAAATGAGATATTAAATTTTCTAATAAATAAATAATTTTTATTTGTACTAACAATAACTTTACAGAAATATAAACAACAAAGTTTAAAATGTATACTCAAAAACAATAATTAATATCATAAGAATAAATTAATGAAAATATTTGTACTAAAAAATAATTATAACAATAACTTTATAGAAACATAAATAACAAAGTTTAAAACATGTACGCAAAAACAACAATTAATATCCCTGCTTGTTTCATTTAGAAAGCTATTTCTCTTTTCTGAAAACCAGCCCGAAGGTTCTTTGAAAATCTCAGTTTCCGTTCTTATTTAAATGTGAAAATATTTTAAATCTCTTTGGGAATACTTAGTCCCCATATACTTTTGAAGAAATGAACTTTGACTCTTTACTCTTTGCTTAACTTGAACTTTAAGTCTTAAAACAAAGTTAAAACATTTATAAAAGACTTTGAAAACTTTGAAGGACTTCCCTTAACTTGACTCTTAACTTTGATCCTAACTTTCCTTGAATTGGATTATGGATTCAAGGTTCATGATCCCACGTTTATGGATGATTTCATGATGTTTAGATGTACCTTAGAGTGTTGGAATCAATTGAGAAACATAGGTATATTGCTAAGGAACAAGTACGAAAAGGTGGGGAACGAATGGGGAGAACTGGCATCCCTGGAGCTCTGAGAGGTGCAGGGCGCCAGCCCTCAAACTTTAGAGGACCAACTGGGGGGCGCTGGCTGGTGCGTCGCCCCAAGGGGTGAACTTCAGAGCCCCTTTTGGGGCGCGCTGGCTGGCGCGACGCCCCACCCCCTTCCCCAGGTTTTTGACGATTTTTCTTCTCAGTTTTTTAACTCTAAACTTCAATGGTTCTTTCCCCAAACACTTAGAATCACTTATACCTCCATTATACATCAGAATCTACTCGAAAAACTCAACCAAAACATGAATCAATCTCAAGAAAACTCCAACAACTCAACCCACAAGAATTCAAACGAATATAATCAAGAACTCAAGGAATTTACTTTCAAATCAAACATATTTCGCTGAATTGAATCATGATTGGCGTGTGGGCAAAGTAACCCAACGCTATGTGATCTCACATACCTTGTAGGGATCACCCCCGACGAATTCCACAAGTTAAACTTTGACGATCTTGGCGATTCTTCTTCTTTCTCCTCTTTTTTTCTCTTCTCTCAAAACCCTAACCCTTCTTCCAAAAGCGTAAACTGATCTAATTCAGCTTAGGCCCCTAATTAATTACAAAAAAACGAATTGAAATTAAAGGGTAAGGAAAAGACCAAACTACCCTTTAAAAATCCGGATTGGACTTTCCTTATTCTAACAGCCCAACTTCCAAAGGGCATAACTCACTCATACAAACTCGGATTTCCACAAACTCAGCGGCGTTGGAAAGATCCTTCTAAGAGATTTGCAACCATATCTGGAAGTACACCTAACCCATCCTGAGCTACGAATTATGACCGTTTGAAGTTGACCAAAACTCAACTTTTCTTTACTTGACAAATTTCCAGATTTTTAATTCTTTCCAAAAATGACTATTTCCAATTATAAGCTTCTTCCTAGTTATTTCAAATTGTGAGATGTTACATGTAGCTTATAGAGAAATCTGCGGCTTTTGATCCATGAGCTTTCTCTAGCTTTTCATTAGAATTCTTGAACTTGTAGAGAAATTTGTGGCTTTTAATCCACAAACTTTCTCTAGCTTCATAAGTTTCTTCACCCTCTTCCTTCTATTGGTTGCTCAAATGATTCTTTTCATAATCTTGATGTCACGACCCAGACCATCGTGATTGACACCCACACTAACCCTCTGGTGGGAGAACCATTTATACTAATTAGCTAACCAACTTAATAAAAAATACTATGGCATTTAAGTTACAGAAGCAAGTTAAATGCCAAGGAAAGAAATGTAGTTCCCATAAACTCCAAACAAATAGTCTAACAACTAAACAAATGCGAAAGTAAATACCTAGAATGTGAAAGTCAATGTATGATGAGTCGACAAATTGGACTCATTTAGAGCTATATTTTAATAGAAATTGTGTCCTCAAATGTTTATTTTATCTCAATATCTGATGAAAACCCTTAAGTTTCAGGTATTTGAAGTTTGAAAGAAAGCATGGACACTATGTCGCAAAAAGGAATGAAAGGGCTGAAAAGAATGAAGCAATGAAGGCCTGAGGATCACCGAGTCTACTTGGCGAATCATCTAAGGGTCTTACTTAGCCTTTTGATCCAGTGTGCTGAAACCTGAAGAAAAGGAACAAGTCGGCAGAAAAATAGAGCAGTCGGCGCATCGCTGAGAAGTTCCGTGAAGCAGTACCGTGTCTCCTAATAACCCAGAGCACGACGATGCTGAAGGCTAGTGCAAGACGGCGATGAACTACACAAAAAGGAGAATCGCCGAGTTGATCGGTGATTTTGACTAACGACGTTGAATGATCCGCTGCAGCACAAATTTGTGAAAACTATAAATACTAGTTAAAGTGTAGTTTTAAGTGTGGAACTATTATTATAATTTTCATATAGAATAGTACTTTTTGATTTTTTTTCTCTAAGTTTGAGAGGGTTTTGAAGACTTGAAGATCCAAAGGGTTTCATCTTCAAGTTTTTTGATTTCGTTCTCTTGGATTCTTCAATTTTGGCCTGTATCAAGGCTTAAATCTTCATACCAAGTTGAATACGAACTCAATTTGGTATAAATTTCTATCTCTTATACATGTGTGGCTAAAAACCCCAATTCTTGGGGTGTGATTTAGCGAATATGGGTTAAGATAATTATTGGGTCTTGCTTGCTGATAGTTTAATCATAGTTTAATTGTGATTTCGCTAGTTGTGGATGAATTTTTAGTTGCAAATATGAGTTTATTTATGTGTTTTCTGCTTGCTCGAGAGAGAGGTCGTAAAACTAAAACTACTAAATTGATGGCCGGTGGGAGTGGGTCAACATGAGGTTCAGCTTGAGAGAGTGAATCCTAGTCTCATTCCCACACACTCAGTTCAAGAGAGTGAGTGAGTTAAGGCGTAGGCTGGTCTTCATGTGGCAAGCGGGTGTCCGAGAGGAACACATTTGAAATGGGGTAAGTTGCTCGAGAGAGAGCCTATCCCCCTTAAAGTTTAGCCTAGTCACAACATTCTATGAATCTTCGATCGAAACCATGTATCCAATAATCTAACGTAACCCGTATTCCCATCACATCCCAAGGATCCCCTCTCATTACTTAGAAATCCTTGTTTATTTTGCATTTTTTTATTTACTAGTGACAAAACCCCATTGTTAATTGACACTCTTGTGTCCCCCTTTAATTTACAATGTTTTTAATCGTTAATGTCTTCAGCTACAACTAGTTAGAAATAAATTTTATTTTTCTATTAATTCTATAAACCACTCTCTTGGGAACGATCCCAACCCTTGGTTGGGTTACTAAACTATTGTACAATCGTAGACACTTGCATCGGAAGTTGTGTCTTGATTACGCAAACATAAAAAATGACGTTGCTGCCGGGGAGTGGTGTTATTTGGGAATTCTTAGTTAAGTAGAATTTTTGTTTTTTAATAGTTGTAGTTTTACTAATTTTATTTTTAGTTTTGTTGTGCTGATTTGTGCTTCAAAAACAGAGGAGATGAATATATCAATCAACACTTGCGCTCTAATGGAAATTCCTCCACTAGCGGTAATGATAATTCGGGATAGAATCCTAACTTTCAAGCAATTGGAGGGCGAAAGGATCCACAATTCATGGGCGAGGTTTAAATAACTGATCACTCAAGGCACAATTCATGACATTCCCGACATAATCCTCCTTGATTGCTTCTACAGAGGTCTTAGCCCCGGAAACAAGAGGTTGGTGAACCAACTCATTCCGGGTGATCTTGCAAAGCAGCCATATGCAATGGCAGTCCAACTGCTTGACAACATGGCTAAAATGGACCAAGAAGTAGAAATGGACTTCATGTTGGCTGCACTGATGACTCAGATGGATAAGTTGGCCAAAAAGATGGTGAAGAACGAAGCTCAATGCAAAAGGAAGGATACATATATCCCCCCTCATGAGCAAAAAAGTCCTAAGGACAATGAAGTTAATCGCATTGAAGGAATGCTCTCAACCATTCTCTTCTAGATGACTCAGCAAGATAGAGCACTGGAAGAATTAAAAGAAGACATTGAAGGGATGAAGCGAATGATTTGGTCTCATTCCAGAGCTGTCCAGCTGCTCAAGAACCTTATGGGTCATGCGTTGCCTTGTCTCCACTCGCAGGAAAATAGGAGGTTGCCTAGTAATAATATGGCTAACCCCAACAATGAAGCTTAAATGATGACTTGCATCGTGCCATGACGTTAACTAAGGCGCTGTTTGGGAGGCAACCCAAAACCCTTTTCTTGCTTAAACTTTACTTTGATAAAATAATGGTGTGTTGATTGCGCGGATGGAAGTATGAGAAGTGTTCAAAAAAGTGAAGGATGGCGATCAATAGATCCAGTCGGCGAGTCGCCGAAGGGGTCAACAAATCCGATCTTGTCCGCCGTTTGACTCAAGACATTGTCAACATTGGAGTCTGTAAAACTCGGCGAGCTTTGGAAATTATTGGTGAATAGCCAACCATGTCGGCGATCACGATGTAAACCGCCGTTTGGACCCCCCCTGTAAACTAGAGGTCCAGTAAATTTTGGCGAAGAAACTAAACAATCGGCGTTCCGTCGAATGAGTAGGCAAGCTTGACTAATGTCGCCGAGTGGACGAAAACTGGGCGGTTTTTGCAAGCCAAAGGTTTAAAAGTTTCAAATTCATTCACTTTCCCTCACTTTTTATCTATTCAAATTCACACCTGCACTCTAGTTTCTATATTTCTTGCACTTTTTGAGCATTTTAGTTGTTGAATTGTGCTCAGACTTGGATTACATTGCCGCTTAGCATTTCCATCCTCTCCTTAGCAACACAAAAGGTTAGTTCTCTATGCCCCAACTTTAATTTATCATAAGCTATACTCATTTGCAATAGCATGATCTAGTTGAAATGTTCTACTCCTCCCTTAGAGGATAAGATTGTTTACATGCATGATTTAATTTGATATCCTGGGTAGTTGTGACTGTTGAATTTCCATAATTGCATGTCTTAAACTGGATTAAGATTTGAGAGGTTGTGTTTGGGTGTTATGGGTCCTACCTTAATTGTGCTGGTGCATGCTTTGCTTTTGTTTTCAAGAGTTGCAGGGTTGGATTCAAGAAGATGGGTTGAAACTAGGCACGTTGAGCCATTTGGCGAGTTAAGTTGAGCTCGCCAAACTGCTCGGTGGTTCGCCTAACGTCCCCATTTTGCTGTTATTTTAATGCTATATGTAATGATAAATTATGTAACTTTCGGTGAGACGCATAATGTCACCAAACGCATTCGGCGCCTCGCCGAAAGACTATTTGTTTGCCCTGTGTCTGCACCCTAAATGATCTATGTGTACTACACTCGGCGCACCACCTAAGTAGATGAGCGCTTCGCCAAATGGTTCAGCGAAGTAATTCTGAAATCAAATGGCCTTGATTTTGTCTGAATACTTTCTAACTTTATCTCAAAGCTTTGTAGAAATGGCTAGACCGAAAGTGTCTGGAAGAGATATGCCACCCCGATAAACAAGAGCGAAAAATTTCAGGAAAAATACAAAGGTAATAGATCCTCCCAAAACAGATAATGAGGGCAAGAAACCCAGTGCAAGTAAGAAAACAAATCACCGAGACCCCATTATTCCCTCATAGAGACGTGAATTCTTCACAGCTATCCATTCCTTTCTGGCGGCTCATGATTTGGATAGTCTTAGTAAGTCAGTTGTTCCTGAATCATCTGAAGAGGCTCCGGGGACCATTATCAAATTCCAGAGTGACACATCGAGCACTAAGATCCCAATAGATGGAGAGACTGCATAGACAGGACTTTTCCTTACCTCTCTCTCTGTCTTATATGCTTTTACTTTTGGATACTTTTATTTGCATTTGAGGACAAATGTTTTTGTTTGTGGTGGGGTGAGGCCCACACCTTTTGTGTGCTACTTTTGTTCATGTTTTGTGTTTATATTTGGGTTGTTCTATTTAAAATTGTGTTAATACTACTTTTCTGTGGATGTTTGAGCTTGTGGCTCCTTTTATTTTTAAATTGTAAAATAATTTTGACCCTTTCGAAAAATGTTGAATTTTTCGCACATTTTCGCCACCCTTTATATGATGTTGAATGTGGTTGTTCCTTGGCAAAGTTGACTCTCGGTTTCGATCAATACCGATGACTTGAATAGTTCTTTCAATCAAACGAACATGAATGTATGGCTACGGTGAGGCCAAATGAAGTTGCATAGACAATATGTGAACTCTTTGCATCTTGTTGTGATTAGCTATTTATCAAATCGATTCTCTTGTGATGACCATTGCACACTAGCAAAAGTGTGGAGTCTTGTTTGACTTAAATATCGATGCTTTGTGTGATAAGCTTACCTGGAACCCATGCATGACAACACCTAGAATTTGCCCTGTTGGTCCGGTTGACTAAGTAACACTTTCTCTTGAGATGATCTTAGGCAACTTCGAAGAGTGTGAACCAATTAGACATATACCTTTTTTGTGACCTACCTTGTGAGCGTCTGATTCTCTCTTGAACACCATTTGAGCCTTACCCTTCTTTGGAAGAAACTTGATGAAAACTAGACCTTTCTTAATCCATTACCTATAATCCTCTTGAATTGTGGTTAATTGAATAGCCAACTTAGGCCAAAAGCCTATGTTGGGGGTGTGGTGAAAAAGAGAAGGGAAAGTCGAGAAGTGCAAGGAAAGTCTCCTTTAACCCATGGTGTTAAGAAAAATGGAACCCTTCCATATAAAAAAAGAGAAAGAGAAAAAGAGAAAAAAAAAAGGTTGTGGAATAAAGTACCAAAGAAATAGGGTTCCGAACAATCCATAAGAAGCGAATAATAGGATGACCTATGATGCACTAATGAAAATAATGAAGGAAAAAGAAAGGAAGTGTTGAGAGCACCACATTTCATGAGAATAAAAGTCACTGAGCCTAAATGACCATACCTTTACACTCAGCCCAGTTACAAGCCTTGTTAAGACCTTTGTGATCTAGAGAAAGTAAAAACAAATGTTGATTGGAAAATACGGGCAAACCTATGGGTGAAAGAATGCATTGTGTTCATCTTTGTGAGTGTGAGAGTTATATCTGATTCCTAAACTTTATATTGATTATACATTTGCGTGTGAAAATGGATCATAATTTGTGTGAGAGCATTCAAAAGATTTTGTTGAGCTTGAACTTGCATTTGAAGCAAGTATTGCGAGCTTGAGAATCTTTGGTAATGGTGTGTCACAACTTGAATCTTTGAGTACACAATTGATCCTTGCATAAGTAAATTGAGTCTTGTGGTGTACATTCATAATTGAGTCTTGTGTAGCACTGTTTCAGACATCCATGTTGAACTGCTGAACTTGAATTTTACTTGAGGACAAGCAAAAGTTTAAGTTGGGGGCGTTGATGAGCCCACAAATTGGACTCATTTAGGGCTATATTTTAATAGAAATTGTGTCCTCAAATGCTTATTTTATCTCAATATCTGATGAAAACCCTTAAGTTTCAGGTATTTAAAGTTTGAAGGAAAGCATGGACACTACATTGCAAAAGGAATGAAAAGGCTGAAAAAAATGAAGAAATGAAGGTCTGAGGATCGCCGAGTCCACTTGGCGAGTCACCGAAGGGTCTTACTTTGCCTTTTGCTCCAGTGTGCTGAGCCCTAAAGGAAAGGATCAAGTCGGTGGAAAAAGGGAGCAGTCGGCGCATCACCAAGAAGTTCCGCGAAGTAGTACCATGCCGCCCAATGACCAGAGCACGACGATGCTGAAGGCCGATGCAAGACGACGATGAACTACACCAAAGGGTGAATCGCCGAGTTGATCGGCGATTTCAACTAACGACGCCAAATGATCTGCTGCAGCACAAATATGTGAAAACTATAAATACTAGTTAGAGTGTAGTTTTAAGTGTGGAACAATTATTATAATTTTCATATAGAATAGTAATTTTTGATATTTTTGCTCTAAGTTTGAGAGAGTTTTGAAGACTTGAAGATCCAAAGGGTTTCATTTCCAAGATTTGGATTTAGGTCTCTTGGATTCTTCAATTTTGGCATGTATCAAGACTTAAATCCTTATACCCAGTTGAATGCGAGTTCAATTTGGTATAAATTTGTATCTCTTATACATGTGTGGCTAAAAACTCCAATTCTTGGGGTGTGATTTAGCGAATATGGGTTAAGATAGTAGTTGTGGTTGAATTTAATGAATTTGTAGTTGCAAATACAAGTTTATTTATGTGTTTTTTGGCTTGTTCGAGAGAGAGGTCATAAAACTAAAACTACTAAACTGATGGTCGGTGGGAGTGGGTCGACATGAGGTTCAGTTCGAGAGAGTGAATCCTAGTCTTATTCCCACACACTGAGCTCGAGAGAGTGAGTGGGTTAAGGCATAGGCTGGTCTTCATGCAGCAAGTGGGTGTCTGAGAGGAACACATTTGAAACGGGGTAAGTTGCTCGAGAGAGAGCTTATCCCCCTTAAAGTTTAACCTAGTCACAATTATTCTATGAATCTTCTATCGAAAGCATTTATCCAATAATCTAGCTTAACCTGTATTCCCGTCTCATCCCAAGGATCCCCTATCATTACTTAGAAATCCTTGTTTATTTTGCTATTTTTTTATTTACTAGTGACAAAACCCCATTGTTAATTGACATTCTTGTGTCCCCCTTTAATTTACAATGTTTTTAATCGTTAATGTCTTTAGCTACGACTAGTTAGAACTAAATTTTATTTTTCTATTAATTCTCAAAACCACTCTCTTGGGAACGATCCCAACCCTTGGTTGGGTTACTAAACTATTGTACGATCGTAGACACTTGCATCGGAAGTTGTGTCTTGATTACACAAACATCAATGTACCAAAACATCTAACAGAGAGCCTAGTCTAAACAAGAAGGGTTACAACCCCCAAAATAATGTACTAACAACTAACTAGAAAGTCTATGTCTGAAATATGGACATAAACAAAAAGAAAACTCATGTCAGCCTGGAAGAAGTGGCTCACCTTTGAATTCGATCGATGATTACTGATCTTCTAAACGAGGTCTGTCAATAGCCGCCTGAAGATGCCTGAGTACAAAGAAAGAGCAAGTGCAGTATCAGTACACAACCATAGTGTACTGGTAGGATCACGCGGCTATCCCACTAAGTGCAACATACATAAGTCAATACAACATAATAATAACATGCATACATCAAACATATACAATATCATCCTCAGTTAAGAACAAGTACAATTTCACATTTCTCAAGATACACATTTATGTCAACTTATTGGTCCTCTCATGGAACCCAAACCCAAACAGTTACCTGATCCAATGATTATGCCGGAACGTGGCAACCAATCCCAAAATTATGTCGGAACATGGCAACCGATCAAAGTTAGCATGTCCGAACGCAACACCCGATCCATTCAACAAGCCACAATCACAATCACGAAGTACATTCTCATAATCATACAATCAAGTCATCATTCATGGCATCCATCATTCATATATCCTCATTTACAATTAATGTGATCAATAAGGCAACATTCACATACATACATTGATCATAATGAAGCACGAACAAACATACATCACACAATCATAAAATCACAACCATCACCTACCTCGAAACAAGCTTGAAACCCTTAAGAAACTTGATTCTTCCCTTTTCAGATTCGTTTCGCTTGTTGTTGGTCTACAAACAATCAATATAACACGGACATCAACAAACAATAACTAATTACCCAAACTAGTAACAATTCTATCAACTCTAGATCATACCCATGATCCCCCATACCTAGATTAGGGCTTTCTCCACCATAATTTCCAGATCAAAACCCTTCCCCATTGATAATTACCCATTAGATTACCTTCTAGAGATCGAAAAATGGATTTGGGGAGTGAAAATCTTACCTTTAGCCTCAAGAATGGTGGAAAACTGTCAAGAAAAGCTCTGAGTTCATTCCTTAGCTCTCAAGTTCAATAATTGCAGAATAAAATGTTTTTCGGGTTTATTTCCTACTTTAAGTTGTGTCTGCCCCGCCACGGCTGCACCCACTCCGCTACAACGGCCCTGCCCTAGCGGCAAAAATCCCGCCTTAGCGTCTTGCACGGAAATAGTAAGCTATTTTAAGAAACAGTGAGTAGGTGTTTTCCTTTTTGATGCTACCGAAGTCAATTGAGACTCTATTTTACGTTTCTGGGGTACCTTAACACCTAAAGAAGAAGGCATATCAGTATTAAGGACTTTGTTCTTACATACTTCCCAGAATCCTCTAAATGTACGACGGGAATCGGCCTAGAAACATCCACTAAAGCCTACAAATGATCATCAAGGAATTTTCCGTGAGTTTTCTTACACCAAGCCTGATAGTCAGATCCAAAGGACTTTCCCGCATTAGGTGTGATTGAAGGAAAAAATTCTCGTGACCCAGATCGACTCATAGTGCAAATTCGCCAAAATGTAAGACCTTTGTCCAAAGAGGCACTATGAATATCATTATTCATGATACCAGGGACGTTTTGGTAGAATCCAAATTGACGACTGAAGCGATGTGGACTATATGACTCAATAATGAATGAATCTCTACATCGAAGAGGGAGATAGTTAACGCGAACAGTCATAAAATAGCTTGACTCCAACTCTGGTGCATGATTATTATCCACGTGAAAGTAAGGGTACCTTTTTGTCCAACATAATAGAGGTCCAAGCCACATTCTCCCCACCATGAATACATTTTCTCTCATCGTTGTTGTCAAAATACCTTGCAGCACCCTCTCCAGAATATACTACCATAGTGGAGACAAATGGCCCATTGGAAAATGCATAATGAGTCTTAAAATAATGAGCAATCCAACCATAAACAAAGTGGATGGGGAAGTAGACTTTAATTTGTTTCAGTTATGATAAAGTCAAGATCTTATTTAAACCATTGAAGATGCTAGCTAACATCGGGATCACAAGACTAATCTTCCTTCCACTCGCCATCAAGCTTGTCATCTTGAAAGTCCCACTGGGCGTGTTAGAATTCATAGACAATAAAATTTGTGTCGAGAAAACAATAATTAAGAACGGAAAATTATGCAACAATCGTTTTATTGATTTAAAGTGCAAGTGTTTCAATCGTTATGATTCCTCTGAATTCGCCTTTTCGGATATAATTCAAGGGCTCTTGTGCTTGATCTTGAGTTTATCTTGAACTTGAACTTGAACTTGATCTTGATCTTGATCTTGAACTTGATCTTGATCTTGATCTTGATCTTGATCTTGATCTTGATCTTGATCTTGATCTTGATCTTGATCTTGAACTTGAACTTGAACTTGAACTTGAACTTGAACTTGACTTGAACTTTATCTTGATCTTGAACTTGAACTTGAATTTTATTTTGATTTTGACTTCTAGTTGAATTCAAGGGCTTCGAGCTTGATCCTGAATTCGTTGGTCTTGATCTTGATCATTCTTGAAACTTGAACGTTTAAATTCTTGAAGTCTTGAACTTGTAGCTTATAGAGAAATATGCGGGTTTTGATCCACGAGCTTTTTCTAGCTTTTCGTTAGAATTCTTGGTTCTCTTCTCTGAATTATGAGAAACCCTATTTATAGTTTTAAAATCGAGGAGTTGTAATTGGAATAGGATTCCCTTTGGCCAATCATTTAAAAGTGACATGTCATACATACTTTATGGAGTGGGCTTTAATTAAATCCATATTTATTGGATTTAAATAATTAATTCAATTATATTAATTCATTTTATTTGGACTAATATATTTATGAATTTAATATAATCTGAATCATTTTATAAATTTATATTAAATAAATTTTAAATGATTACAAATACTTCCTTCGTTTTAGACCTTTAATTTATTAGAAAAAAATACAATTAATAAGTGAAATAAACTCCTAATGAATATTTTTAAGTACTTTAAAACTGTTATAATAGTTCAATTTGGAGCTTTCCATTTTAAGAAATTTACAGATAAAAAATCAGTAACATTTTACTGTTAATTCCTTGCCAAAAGTAATGTTAGTCAAAGGAAATTGAAAATCTGCCACCAATTAATTAATCTAACAGCAGCAATTTAGAAGTGTTCAAGAATTTATTGCACCGTCTCCTCTTCTCTCCTTTAACTTTTTTTCTCTCGATTCTGGATATTTATATTGAGATTCAATTAATTTAAATTCATGTATTAAATTTTTATTTTTGAATACGATATTTCTTACAAAAACAAATCATTTTAAATACTCAATCCCATTGGAGGCCAAGGGCAGAGCCATCTAGCAGTCAGTGGTTCATTCATACCTCCTTCGATGAAATTTTTTACTATTTATGTCTATATGAAAAATGTTGAATTCTCTTCATCTAGTTCGCGTGTTGACTTCTTTATACCTTGAACTTTCTAGATAAAAATCTTGACTCCGCTTTTGTTGGAGACCTTATGGAAATATTATAAATATTTTTTTTTCTTGGATCATACAATGGGGAGAGTTATTGTGTTTGCTGCTAAATAAAAAAAAGAATTATTTTGGAGACAAGTTGAGAAAATTATGGGAGAGAAGCAACCTTGGATCTCTTACACATGCACATCCTTGTTATCAAGAGAAAGTGGACAATTTTTTTTTTATTTCATAAGTATATTAAATTTCATTTTTTGGATAACAAAAATAGAAAATATTTTTCTTCCTAGACAAAAAAAATAAATAGAAGATTACCTTTTACTTTCTTTAACGAAGGAATGGGTCAAAACTATTTTTTGCTCCCTCATTTGTGGTATATAAAGTACCAATAATTTATGTTCAATTTCTCTTTGTCTTGTATTAATTTTGTCCAAGAAAAGGGAGCCAAAAAGGTCATCCATCAATAGATAGTGTTAAAAGGTAGAATTTTTTCAAGAGGCATTCAACATTATATAAACATAAAAAAACTTTATTGACTTTATAAGTGTAATTTCTTGGCTTATAGATGAACCAAGAATCGATCTATAGATGAGCCTGAATCGATCTCCCCTCGATGCCTTCTGAGTCGAGCTTGTCTCATAGAATTTGCTTAATGTGGTATACATTCTTTGTGTGATTTGCATGCTATTACACAATGAGGGTTTACCCAGTGCGCACAAAGTACTCACCACAAAGTGTTCAACCGAATGACAAATGCAGTGACACAGGTTATGGCTGTGGGTTATCATGGAGTTCCAAAAAATAAACCAAACTAATAATAAAATATATGTATATATACAAAAAAAAATAATTAAAAATCACACTATCACATAAGATATCTGAATCAGGAGGGTGAATTTGTTTGACTTGGTAATGTATGTGGTGGATAATGACATTTATCACTAGCTTAACAGAATAATACATACCTTTAAAATCAAGGGACTAAAACTGATATTTTCCTTTAAGTTTTGATTAGCTTATGGACTTCGTTTGCTTGTTTCAACTTTCAAGCCCAAGTTAATAGTGGATATCGTATGGGCCTTTGATGGTGAGCTTAATCAAGTGAATTAAGTCCAGTCTGATTTTCACGTCGCCATTTAACTCGTGACCTCTCTTTAATTTTTTTGCATTTGTATCCCGCTTCAGACAACTATTGTCACATATAGCTAGAGTTTAAGCAAAAATTGATTGAAGTTCAACCGTTAGGCTTCATTACCCTTGGGGGATGTAGGACTAGAGTCCAACCCACGTCACCCTTGGGGGATGTGGGACTAGAGGCCAAACCACGTCATAAAAGGATGGGCCACGCACCTATTAATTTCGACATATATATAAGTTATGACTCCTTACATTGATTTGAACAATTCTTCCCTCATGAATTATTTTTTGAGATTGAGCTAGTCTCATGCGTTATATCTTTTGTCGCATCAGAGACGAGACCATTTCAATTCATATTCACCACCAATGTTCTTTATCCATACATTAGCTTTTGGGCTCGATTGAGTTAGACCCAATATCCATATTTATATGGTATCAGAGTCAGATTCATTCCACCATTTTTACATGATTTAATGATGTTGGATCCCATTTATGACTCCAAGACCATTTCAATTCTTTTTCACCACCAATGTTTTTTTATCCATACATTAGCTTTTGGGCTGGATTGAGTTAGACCCATGATCCATATTTATGTGGTATCAGAGTCAGATTCATCCCACCATTTTTATATGATTTAATGATATTGGATCCCATTTATGATTTACTAATGTTAGGATCCATTTAAATGTTTCATCCTTAGCGTGAGGTGTTAAGTCACACATAGGTGGGATGAGGAAAACATGGATTTCTTATATGAAGTTGGACAATCCTCCATTCATAAGATAACTTTTGAGATTGAGTTACATCCAATTTCCATTTCTTTACAGTTCGTTCAGCTATTTCTACTAAGAGAGGGTGAAATAGTAGTGAGGTGGGGTGGGTGGGGGGGTGAGAGGTGGGGTGGGTGGGGGTGAGAGGGGGGTTGAGAGTGGACAAAAGGTTTAATCTTTGGGTCAACCACCCTCCATTCAAACTAGTTGGAGTCGGCTTATCGACATTCGGTATCCATTCTTTTTCCTATTTAAACATAGTGTAAGGTTTTGTTATATATAGAGTTAGCTTGTTATATTTAGGAACCAAATTAACATCTATAGCTTTAGAACATACTATTTACTAAGATGGTCTAACACTGTCATGTTACAGAGATCATCCCAAACCCTGTTGCATGTGCTATTTCTTTTTTCATGTTGGTTTTGCTATAGGCTTAAGTCATTTGTGGCCTCTTAAAGTTGTCCGCATAATTCACTTAGACACCTTAACTAAGACTTGTACATATTGAACACCTATACCCTCTCAAATTTGAACCACTTAGACACTTTATGCAGACGTGACACAAATAGTGAATGCACACCTTGGTGGGCGCGTGACATCAATATATCTATATTTCCCCTTTTCTTTTATAATTTTATCTTTTATTTTTACCAGACCTGAAGGCAGGGCAGGGCCACGACCACAAACCACTTGATGGGCCGTGGTCCTACTGATAGTCCGCCAGTCCCCTCGTCAACTTTGAAGTTAGGGTCATTTTGGTCTTTTTCCCTATGTATTGGCCATTTAAACTATATCGTTTAACACCTAAACTATGTCGTTTTACTCAGTTTAAGCCTAATATCCTAGTCAGACATTACCTAGAACCCTCTTTCACCAAAACATAGAACAATAAGATAAGAAAGAGGCGCCAGTTTCCCAAGACCAATCAAGAGGTTTTCTTCAAAGTTCAGCCCTGAGATCCAAAGGATTTCTCCACAGTTTTCATCACCAGGTATGTGGGATTTCACTAGTGAGTTCCTTTCATCCAGTAGGCCCCTAAAATTCAGTCAGTTCCTTGATTCTCCATATCTTGTTTAGACCTAGGGTTTCTAAAACCTTGGACATTTAATGTGATTTACTTGTTGTAGCCTCCTTAATCGAAATAGCTTGTTTCTTGAAAAGTTTGCTTGATTCCTTGTATAAAACTCAGAACCCTAGTTTGTATTAATTCCCTTAGTTCATGAATTATACTTGCTAGGTAAGTTAAACAAATAATCATGCTCCAGATTTTGAATGTCACATTATCAGTACATAAATGTTGCATTCTTAGATTGCATGTTAGTATTTTAGCTATTCAGTATTTCAGTTACATTTGTATCATATACATATTCAGTTGGGAGTAGACTTAGCACCGAGTTGGACTAGGGTTCAGCGTACCCTCATAGTCTCAGAACTACGTGCCCCCGTGGGATAACAAGACTTCTCTGTTGGGCATCAAATTTAGTGATCATGCCAGTTGACAAGGTATATTGGGTCCTCTCGATGGGGCATATACATCAAACTCCACGTTTAGCTTACGTAGTTTATGTCAGTTAATAGTAGCTCCCACACTCAGACGCTTAGTGCATTTGACCAGGTTTTCAGTATATATTTGTCACGACCTAGGGTACCCCTTAGATGTAACAAGGCACGTAGAACCCCGAAAGACACCATGTAAGTCACTTAGCATACCATAACATAAGCATAAAATAATAAAGAGTAAAAATGCATTTCAAGTCCAATTTTTTTATAAAGGAAAGCGGAAGTCTAGACTTGTCTCAATTTAGCCATCTATTACAATAGTCGAAATGGAAAGGGCCATAGCCCATACAACATAGTCCGAAAAGGAAATACAAGAAAAAAAGAAACTACTAAGTGAAAACATCCGTCCTCGAATCGTGAGGACTCACCAAAAAACTAGGAGAAATTATCAAATCCAAGCTTTATCCACAATGATGACCACCTTGAAAATCGGACCCTACACTTGGGGAAAATGTAGGAAAATATGGGTTAGTATAAAAATGCACTAAGTATGATAGCCATATATAAAATCCTTGAAAACATGCTAAAAGGGACATTTCATTAGAATGTATGCAATTTAATAAGTTAAAACATCATTTTGAAGATAATGGAAAAGCATAAGTCATAAGCATACTCATTAAATAGGTCATCATATCATAAGAGAAACATACCATAAGAACCCTCAAAGCATACTAGTGCAATGCATGAATAAGATCACATAATCTCACCCATACTAAGTAAAGCTTCTTGAGTAGTGATAGTTCATAATTCATATTTTTGTCATAGTGGGAATAAGCCTTAACTGACATAGACCATGTGAGCTTAACATGGAATCCGGTGTTACCCACACCAAAATTTGTTGTCCTACTTGCTTAAGGTAAGACCATCATTTGTTAGCTTTAGGTGGATCCACTAGCTAAATATCCTACGGGGGCACGTGGTTTATGGGGTAAGGAGATTGTTACTAGAAACTTGACCTTTCTAACGGGGGAGCTTCCATCTCAAGAGATTGCTTCTAGAAACTCGGCCTTTCTCACGATGGAGATTCCATCTAATATTTAATATATACTCAGTGCGAAGCATTTATCTCACGGAGTACTTATTAAGTCATAACTTGTTTTATTAAGATAGCTCGTTAGATAATGCGTGAGATAAAATTTCACTGTCCATGTCTACATATAACATTAGATTCAATTGGGTGAGAAAGCCTTTCAACTTAGAATCTCCATTATGTGAGAAAACCTTTCACATTATGTTCATTATATGTTCATGAGAATAGCCTTTCAATCAACACAATAACATCATCATAATCATGGACACTTCACTCTCAAAGTGTTCTTAAAGCATATATATAACCTTCATAAAACATGCACAATATTATGTCTTGCCCTTTCAAAGCTCAAAGCTAAGCTTATATCAAATCAACACATCTAGAATTACTATATTAGACATGGATAATAACACAATTCAAATAACTCAATTACTACAAGCATAATCTCATAATATCCTTCTTTCATTAATTCACCCACATCACAAGATCATAAATTGAGAATATGAGGATTTCATGGATTCTTGGAGGATTTCAACATAAAAACCAAAATAAATCTTCAATTCAATCATAATATAAAGTAATTAAATCATTAAAATCATTTTTGAAAGGAATACATGACTTGGAGTCAAACCCTAGCTTTTGAGAAATTACTAGTTTTGAAATTGAGTTTGGAGGGACTCCATGGATGAAGACTATCAATGGACGAAGGACTACCATACCTTAGCTACGACTCTCCAAAGAATTTGAGTAGAAAACCTTGCTCCTTCAAACCTAGCTCCAACTTCCTTCTTCTTCCTTGAAGTTTTAGAGAGATAATTTTTTAGAGAAGATGAACTTTTGGGATTTGATTTGGGTGTTGTGAAAATATGACTTAGTTTAGGTGAATTTCACTTTAAAATTACTTATATAGTGACCTAAACTCACCCAAAACGACTTCACTTTAATTGGACTTAAACCGAAATTTTCCAAAACACTCCTCACTTAAAGTGAGCTGCCCAGGTGCCACAAGGGGCTCCACGAGCCGTGGTCATGACCACTGTTGACACCAAATTTTGATCTGATATTTTTAAAGTTACTACTTTTAAGTATTTTATTTCTTAAATAGTTTAAAATACATGTTTACAATTTTAATGCAATTTGTTGATAATTATCCTTATTGTCAAAGTATTAGGATTTTTATCGGTTAATTCAATTTATATTATTTTGTCTTAACCGGTTGAATACGTTCAAATATTTTTTCATTTTTCATTAAATCACTATTTCTGTTAAATTGCAACTTTTTATATGTCATTGGTTACGTTCGTTACATTTTTTCATATTCATTTTATCTGTTACAATTTTTAATATTCATTTTGATATTTTGCACAGACCATAAATTAATTGTGTTATAGATAATATTTCATAAACAGATATTTTATTAACCGGTGATTTTGGCCCACGATTTTTAGATAGTGGTATTGTACTATTGATAATTTTTAATTTCCTATTTAAAGAATAGTTTGCTCATTAAATTAAAAGTTGGTGGGTAAAATTTAGGGATATTTTCAGATTTTTAGTGTTTAAGAGATTTTTTTATTGTTCATTATTTTTCCGGTGACTAATTCACCGGAGTTCCACCGAAAACCGGAGAGTCTACGACCCAAAGACCCCCATTTTTTCTTCTTCTCCTCCCTTTTCGGCCAGCCACCTCTTTTCTCCATTTTTCCCGGCTAAACAAGATTTCAAACCCGCCGGAACCACCAACCTTCACTGCCTTTCTGTTGTTCTTCTCCGACCAGACCTTTCCCTCACCTGAAACAACCAGTTTTCCCCCCTCTCTTTCACCAGTTCAACACACACCTGAAACCACCAGCGAAAACCAGCCACAAACAACCCCCTATTCCATCGAAACAACCACCAGAAGACCCCATTCCCTCCTCTTTCACGCTGTTACCAGCAACCAAACAAACCCATCAGCCCAACACTGCCAGATCTCCACGGGTGACAACCAAAACCCACCTCCGTTAATCACTTTTTTACGGCCAAATCACCACCGAACCACCCAGACCCCTTTTCCCTCCATCTTCTCCGACCAAGACCCATCAGTAAGCCACCAAAACCCATCAGAAAACCAGACCCAAAACCCCCTTCATTTTCCCATTTTTCGGCAGCAGCTCCGGCGAGGAGCTCAAAGCTTCGATGAACCGGAGCTAACAACACCAGATCCCTTCCCCTTTCTCTTTCACGATTTTTTATATTGATTTTTTGCAGATTTCAGTGAGCTGAAAGCTCTGTTAAAGAATGAGCTCGTGAGGAGCCAGAGACAGCCAGGCGAGTTACAAGCTCCGACGAAGAACCAAGCCACCATGAGCTGCGAACCAACAACACCAACAATTCGAAATCTCCGCATCTGCTTATATTTCCAGCTTTCCAGCAATGTTTTGGTCTTCTCAATGAACATTACTATTTTAGCTTTATTTATGGTTGTATATTTGTTGATAGTTGCTTTATTTAGTTTTGCTTGACCTATGGATTGATTATTATCTTACTTATTTGCTTTATTACTATGTGTTACTAACATGCTTAAATCTGTTTTATTTTTAGTTCTATGATGACTATATTATTGTTATATCTTAGTTTAAAATATCTTATTTGGTTTAAATATTATGCATTTGTTTATAAAAGATTGTTTAAGCGAGTTACTTTGTCCCCATATGTCACTGCTTCATTTTTCTTGTTACTTATTAGTATTATTTTATCATTGTTATACATTTTTTTATATTATTTCTTAGCATATTAGGATTCAATGATTTCTTTTATCTATTATTATCTTATTATGGTTAATCATTCTTGCCTTTTCTTGAAAGTTTATGTGTATTTTTAGAAGATTGTGATGTTACAGTTTTCATGAATAGCTATTGTTCAAGATGATTTTGCTTATTTTTGAATTATTTTTACCATTTTTCACATTTATTAGTTTATTATAAAATTGACCAATGAAAAATCTCTCCGTCGATTTTGGAGGCCTCCCTAATGTTAAAAGACGAAAATTTATTTTAAGTTCATATATTTTGTTTGTTAAAATTGACCGATGAATAAATTACCGTCGATTTCTAAGGTCTCTCATGTTAATAAGACGGATTTTTATTTTTTATTTATTCCTTGATTCATTTATTTTTATTTATGTTTATTTATTACTAGCACTTTTACTAAGTGTCTTTATAAGTACACATAGTTGCTTCCCTTTGAAGCTATTCAAATGAAGTTCAAATTATATTCTTTATCCATTATTTTTGTATATATCGATGTTAGGCAAACCTTATGCTGTTTCTTATATTAATGTTTTATTTTATTACCTGTGTATATCACATGTTTATTATACTTGTATATTTGTTTTTATCTCCTCCTCAACTTTTAAAAATGAACTCAATCGGAAATCACAGTTGTGGATTTCGAAGGATGTCTAATCCATTCCCTTCGGAATAACTTGAATCCCTTACCAAGAATCAATTGGTTCTGTAGACATTTCTTTTAAGTTAATTTGTTAATTGGTTTCCTAGTTTTCCTAAAAATTAGGTGGTGACTCCCTTTTATCCTTTAAATTGTTTTATCCCCCTTTTCACCCTTTTAAAATTCTTTTAATTCTTTTAAAAATTGAATCCATTTATTTTTGGCGAGTCACCGCGACGTTGCGTCATCTTACGGGATGTCAACAACCACGAGTCGTGGTCCCTCTCGTGGACATGAGGCAGTGGCTAAGCAACTTTTGCCTTTAGCTCACAAGCCCAAGGCACCTTCTCGAAGAGCTCCACGAGCCGTGGTGCATGCCACGAGTCGTGGTCCCTCTCGTGGGCCTTGAGGCAGTGGCTTGCCATCATGCCTTGGCCTCTCAAGTGGTGAAGGCATCACCACGAGCCTTCCCAAGAGTCGTGGTCTTCACCACTGGCCGTGAAGTGGCTCGTGGAGATGAGCCAATGTTGGGCAGCCTTAGGGAGACTACTGCCTCACCACCACAAGTGGAACCACGAGGCGTGGTGGCCACCACGGGTCGTGAAGACCCTCGTGGTCATGGGCAGTTACTTGGCAAAGACTTGGGCAGCCTTGGCCGTTGGCCTTTTGCCTTGGCTCTTGGCCTCCTTCCTTGACTCTAACCTTAACGTTTAGCTCTAGTTTTAGCCTACTAATTTATGGGGTATTACAATATCTCCCCCTTGAGAACATTCGCCCTCGAATGACGATCTAGACACCTTACGGAAGAAAAAGACTCAAGACTAGCAGCCCATCATGCATGCAACATCAAATTAATACACTTCAAAGGAGGAAACATCAACTCCAACTCAAACATAATCAATGCATCACAATGAATTAGAAACTACATCGATCAACCCATTATGCATGAAACATTTAAACATTTCTCATATTCAGAGGAGGAACTACCTTCTACAACTAAAAGCATGCTCAACACAATATCATAGACCCAATATGCATTTACTCTCAAAAGCATACTAAAGCATGTTCAACAATTCATCTCATGAAGTCAATAGGCAAATTCATACTCAATGAACAAAAACATGAGAAACATAAATCATAAAACTCATTTTCTTACTAAACTTGAATTTCGCAAGAACATGCATAACATAAGGAAATCATGGAAAACACCCATGACTCCGAAAATAAGAAAACTCTAGGGGAACTACTTACCTCAAGCTTGAATATGAGTAAAAGGAAAAATATGAGGATATCAGGACTTCATATCGGACTCGGCCTCCCAAGTAGCATCCTCAACTAAGTGATTCCTCCACAAAACCTTTACAGAAGCTATTTCCTTGTTTCTCAATCTCTTGACTTGCCGGTCTAGGATCTCTACCCGAACCTCTTCATATGAAAGACTTTCGTCAACTCCCAACCCTTCTAGGGGAATAATGGCCACCGGATCTCCAATACACTTCTTAAGCATAGAAACATGAAATACCGAATGAACCGGGGCCAACTCATTTGGCAAATCCACCTCATAGGCAACCTTCCCAATACGCTTCAAAATTTGATATGAGCCTACATATCGGGGTCTAAGTTTCCCTTTCTTGCCAAATATCATCACACCCTTTATGGGTGAGGTTTTCAAATAGACCCAATCGTTAACTTCAAATTCTAGATCCCTTCTTCTCACACCGGCATAAGACTTCTGTCTACTTTGAGCCGTTCTCAACCTTTCTCTAATAAGATGAGCTTTTTCAATGGCTTCATAAACTAGCTCGGGACCTATCAAAGCAATTTCACCCACCTCAAACCAACTAACCGGAGACCTACATCTCCTACCATACAAGGCTTCAAAAGGAGCCATACCGATACTTGAGTGATAGCTATTATTGTAGGCAAACTCTATTAGTCGCAAGTGGTTATTCTAATTACCCTTGAAGTCTATAACACAGGCCCTTAACATATCTTCCAATGTTTGGATGGTACGCTCCGTTTGCGCATCGGTTTGGGGATTAAAAGTCGTGCTAAGCTTAACCTTAGTACCAAACCCTTTTTGGAATGACTTTCAAAAGTGAGAAGTAAATTGAGTACCTCGATAAGAAATAACAGATAAAGGAACCCCATGCAACTACACTATCTCTCTAATATACAACTTGGGGCATAGTCTTTCGCCAAAAAAGAAACATTGACGGGAATAAAGTGGGCTGATTTTGTCATCCGATCTATAATGACCCAAATAGAATCATGTTGCCTTCGGGTGCGAGCCAAACCCATAATAAAGTCCATATTTACATCTTCCCACTTCCAAGTGGGAATACCTATGTCTTGGGATAAGCTTCCCGGCCTTTGATGCTCAACCTTAACTTGTTGACAATTAGGACATTTGGCTACAAATCCCGCGATATCTTTCTTCATACCATTCCACCAATAGACTTCTCGTAGATCACGGTACATCTTGGTGGCTCCCGGATGAATAGAATACTGAGAACTATGAGCTTCCATTAAAATTTGTTCCCTCAAACCATCAACATCTGGAACACATAACCGACCTTGGTACCTAAGCACCCCATCTTCCCCTTGGGAGAAAGCCTCAACTGACTTCTTAAGTACCGACTCTTTCAACTCAACTAATAAAGGATCAAGATCTTGCTTAGAATTCACATCCATCACAAAGGATGATTAAGAACCATTATGGACCATGACACCACCCTTGGTGGAATCCACTAGATGGACACCTAGTCGGGCCAATCTATGCACCTCACGAACCAATTATTTCTATTCATCTTGTACATGAGCCACACTACCCATGCACAATCTACTAAGTGCATCCGCTACAACATTAGCATTGCCGGGGGTGATAAAGTACACTCATATCATAACCCTTCAAAAGTTCTAACCACCTTCATTGTTGAAGATTTAAGTCTTTTTGATTAAACACATATTGAATACTCTTGTGATCGGTGAAAACATCCACATGGACCCCATACAAATAATGACTCCATATTTTCAAGGCAAGCACAACCGCTGCTAATTCAATATCATGGGTCGGATAATTCTTCTCATGGACTTTAGATTGCCTTGAAGCATAGGCAATCACTTTACCGTTTTTCATGAGCACACACCCCAACCCCACTCTAGAGGCATCACAATACACCACAAAACCATTCGTACCCTTCGGTAAGGTCAACACCGGAGCGAAAGTGAGTCTATCTTTCAACTCTTGGAAACTTTTCTCACAAGCTTCCGACCACACAAACTTAGCTTTCTCTTGAGTCAAAGTCGTCAAAGGAGAAGCAATGGAAGAAACTCCCTCGACAAACCTCCTATAGTAACCGGCCAAACCCAAAAATCTTCTAATGTCGGAAGGAGTTAGAGGTCTAGGCCAACTCTTGACCGCATCCATCTTCTTCGAATCTACCTCAATACCCTCACTTGACACAATATGACCAAGGAAAGCTACGGACCTTAAACAAAATTTACACTTTTTAAACTTTGCAAAAAGTTGTTGGTCCATAACAACTTGCAACACAATTCTCAAATGGTCCACATGTTCAATAGATCAAAATATCATCGATAAACACAATCATAAACATGTCTAGGTATTGCCTAAACACTTTATTCATCAAGTCCATAAACGCCTCTGGAGCATTGGTCAACCAAACGACATTACTAGGAATTCATAATGACTATATCGAGTTTGGAACGTTGTCTTGGGAATATCAACCCCTCTCACCCTCAATTGGTGATAACCCGAACGAAGATCAATCTTAGAGAAATAGCTAGCCCCTTGAAGTTGGTCAAACAAATCATCAGTTCTCGAAAGAGGATATTTATTCTTGATGGTCACATTATTCAATTGACCATAATCAATGCATATTCTAAGGGATCCATCTTTCTTTCTAACAAACAACACGGGAGCACCCTATGGGGAGATACTTGGTCGGATAAAACCCTTGTCTAGCAAACCCTTTAGTTCTTTTTTCAACTCTTTTAACTCCACCGGAGCCATTCTATAAGGAGGAATAGAGATAGATTGCGTATCTAGAAGAAGGTCAATACCAAAATCTATTTCCCGCTCTGGAGAAATACTAGGCAAAATATCGGGGAAAACTTTCGGGAACTCATTAACCACCGGAACCGACTCAAGGAAGGGGTTTCAGAATCTACATCCC
This sequence comes from Solanum tacnaense, assembly GCA_029582525.1. NCBI lineage: Eukaryota > Viridiplantae > Streptophyta > Magnoliopsida > Solanales > Solanaceae > Solanum > Solanum tacnaense. The sequence goes on along the minus strand of JAJOOD010002401.1, from coordinate 9,060 downwards.
TCACCCTAACATCATGGTAAAATCAACCTTTTGAGATCATCTTTCTAGCTTTAAGGTTGGACACAAATTGACCTCTAGGCATACATTTTCCCCCCTTCCACTCTAAGATAGGCTCATTCGGAAATTGGAATCTTACCACCCGAGTTCTACAATTGATAGAGGCATAACATGCATTCAACCAAGCCATACCAAGAATCACATCAAAGTCTAACATGTCAAGCTCTACAAAGTCAACAAGAGTAACTCTATGGGACAAGGAAATGTGACATCTTTTATAAACCATCTTAGCCATCACAGAATCACCAACTAGGTAGAGACCGAAAAAGGTTCTACTAACATTTCAGGGAGTATGTCAAATTTCATAGCCACAAAAGGTGTCATAAAGGACAAAGTAGCACCGGGATCTAACAAGACATATACATCAATAAGAAAGACTTTTAACATACCGGTCACCACATCCGGAGAACTCTGTTGGTCAACTCGGGATTGAAGAGCATAAAAGCGGTTTTGCTTTGGAGCATTGAAGTTTGAACCGCTAGGAGGAGCTGGCTTACCTTCTCTCCCCTTGGCCGTAAGTGTTGGGCGATTCCTCAATTGATGAACACTCTTACTACAACAAAAACAAATATCCGTGCCGGCTAGGCACTTACCATCATGACTCTTCCCACATTTTGCACAATTAGGCCTAATCACATAAAAGCTACCACCATTACCTCCTTGAGGTTTAGGGTTAGACACCCTATCTTTGTTGACCCTTGGGGAAGCATTTGAGGAATCTTGGTTGGAGAACCTTTGTTTGAACTTTAGTAGACCTTGTCCCTAGGACCTAGCATTGGAAAAATTCCCATTACCGGTTCTAGCTCTTTTCACCTCTCTACTCTTTTCCTTGAGTTTCTCTTCTTCCATTTGTTTGGCATACACAATGAGACGTGAAATATCCATATTCGGGATAAGAATTTCTGTACGACATTCTTTAACTACCATTTCGGACACTCCCATCACAAATTTATTCATCTTCTTGAATCCGCCACCATAGGTGGAGCATACGTGCATAATTGGGTGAATTTTAGAGCATACTCCTTCACACTCATACCTCCTTGACGAAGGTTAATGAACTCTTGCATATTTTCTTCCCTCAACTCTAGGGGAAAAAATCTATCAATAAATACTGATTTAAATAATTCCCATTCTAACGGGACCGCTCGTACAGGTCTCTCACCCTTCCACTGATCATACTAAACTTGAGCCATATCTTTTAGTTGATAGACGGCTAACTCCGCCTTCTCTTCTGAAAATACCCCCACAATATCAAGTACTTTATAAACCTCATCGATAAGCCTTTGAGGATCCTCTTCCACTTTGAATCAAGGAAATTCGGGAAGGTTCATTCTAGTGAAATCCCTAACCTTTGAAGCAGTCGAATTCACATTATGATTTACATTAGTCACAACATCTCTATTGGCCTGACCCGTCACAACTTGAGCTTGAGTAGTCATAGATTAAGCTTGAGTCGTCATAGCTTGGACCAACATTTGAAAAGCCGGCCTAACCTCCACACCCGACATAGCCGAAGGATTAATTAGAGCTTGATTAGCTTCTTCTTTCACATTGTCACCCTCTATTATTCTAGCGTTTGCCCTTAGTGTATTTATATCCTGAAGACACAAGAGAAGATGGAGAGGGACTTTATAGAGTTACACTCTACGACACGACTTAAGAGTAATGAAAGAAGTGTAGCTTCCTTATTATCTTGTAGCCTCCCATTCATAAATGTGGCGCGTTTCTCACACATGAACAAGACTCTACTAGACGTGGCTTATGAGATATCATCCTAGAATCATTCTAAACCTTGTGCTCTAATTACCAAGTTTGTCACGACCCAGGGTACCTCTTAGATGTAACAAGTCACATAGAACCCCGAAAGGCACCATGTAAGCCTCTTAACATACCATAGCATAGGCATAGAACAATAAAGAGTAAAAACACATTTCCAGTCCAAATTTTTCATAAAGGAAAGCGGAAGTCTAGACTTGTCTCAATCTAGTCATCTATTACAATAGTCGAAATGAAAAGGGCCATAGACCATACAACATAGTCCGGAAAGGAAATACAAGGAAAGAAACTACTAAGTGAAAACATCTGTCCTCGAATCATGAGGACTCACCAACAAGCTAGAAGAAATGATCAAATCCAAGCTTTATCCACAATGATGACCACCTTGGGAACTTGATCCTACACTTGGGGAAAATGTAGGAAAATATGAGTTAGTACAAAATTGCACTAAGTATGATAGCCATGCATAAAAACCTTGAAAACATGCTAAAAGGGGCATTTCATTAGAATGCATGCAATTTTTTAACTTAAAGCATCATTTTGAAGATAATGGAAAAGTATAAGTCATAAGCATATTCATTACATAGGTCATCATTTCATAAGAGAAAAATACCAGAAGTACACTCAAAGCATACTTGTGCAATGCATGAATAATATCCCATAATCTCACCCATACTAAGTAAAGCTTCTTGAGTAGCCACAGTTCATAATTCATATTTTTTTCATAGTCGGAATAAGCCTTAACCGACAGAAACCATGTGAGCTTAACATGGAATCCGATGTTACCCACACCGAAAAGGGTTGTCCTACTTTCCTAAGGTAAGACCATCATTTGTTAGGTTAAGGTGGATCCACTAGCTAAATATCCTACGAGGGCACATAGTTTACATGATAAGGAGATTGTTACTAGTATTGACGGTAAGGGCCTTTTTTAACCAAACTATACACGGGGGGCGGGGGAGTTTTGTTCCTTTCACATAGTTTAAGGGCATTTTGACCCTTTTCCCATAAATATATGAAATCATCGTATAGTGAATTCAAAAACTTACAAGTGGAACCGGGAGAGATATGGATAGCCTCTTATCGACAAACACATTCCGGACATTGACGAAACGAGTGAGCAGTTTAATAAACACGTCGGGGCAGCCAGAGGCACCAATTCGTAAAGTGAGATGATTGAGGCGCTCGAGACGGAGCAAACGCTTGCAGACAAGTGCACAAGCGTCCCGGCTTGATTTTTATTCCAGATGCCAGAACATATTGAGAATCAGCTCATCCGATAGGATTTGATTGATCCAATGCAATCACGCCCTCTCATTGAATTTGTCTACATCTATATGACCTTATAAATACACAATTCCCAGCTGAATCTCGATTTCTCATACGTAAAAGAGAGGAAATGAGAGTGAAGATATGGATGTGGTATCAGGTGAGTCAGGCCGGTAGAACTTGCTCATCAGTTGTTGATAAGGAGGGATAGATCAATCAGCGAAGATACATTTCCCATATTAGCCTTGGGAAGTTTATTCTTTCCCTGATAATTTAATGCAATACATATGGGTGGGTATATTTGTAATTTATGCATAATCAGATGAGATCGAAGATCACCCAAATGTGCATGTTAAAATACTCTGCACTATTTTCAAAAATGTTTTTTTGGGGCGCAAATTAAAGATGTAGATCCATATGACGTAAGTCCTAGAATTTCGGGCATAAGATCCAAGTGTAATACTTTGTTTTCTTCATTACTGCTTATTAATACCTTTCTCAAATAAAATCTTAATATTTTTTTCTATATATTATAGTTTATTTATTAAAATTTATTTGTAAAATAATTGAAGTTTGACTTTTGATTATTTTCTTAGTAATAAAATTATAAAATAAAATATATATGAGACTACGCCCCATGGATCCATACGACTTACGCCCCATGTCTCAAGGCATAAGTCTCACCTCACACTGCATAAAACGTCTCGCCTTTTAAAACACTTATTTCTACGTATTTGTTTTACAAAATTAACCCCCTAAAATAACAATACCAAATTACGTCGAGAATGTAGTGATGCGACATATTCAAGAATATAATAAATGTCATGAAGTATATTATTTGAAGATGATATAATATTAATTGATTAGATATGATGCAAAGTTGAATGTGAGACTAGAAATTTGGAGATAGACCTAGATTTAAGTTGAGTAGGATCAAAGCTGAATACTTGGGAATTAAGTTTTGTGACGTGATTTATGAAGAGGACATGGTCATGTGGCTTGACACTCATGTCATTTCTATGAGAAGAAGTTTCATTTGGCAGTGCTCCGCCCCTATTTATCGGTACAATGCTATTTCTTCTAACCATTTGTTGTCTATAGATTATTGGTGCACTGTCATTTCTTATCGGGTGGTTATGATTTGGCGACGATGTTGGACAAATAAACATGCCATCATTTCTTCGCGATCTCGCATATTGTGTTTTTCACATAATGAATATGAATTTGAGTATAAGGATTCATTCAACACTCACACTCAGAAGTAACTTCAAGTATAGTTAGTGCTCAATACCATAGGCTTGCCCTTATTTTCACCGCTTAGACTCTCCAAACCAGATTCTAGGATCACTATAGGACTTTCTTGGCTTGTAACATAGGCTCAGGGTCAGGTGTGGTACATTTGGGTACTTCTTAGTGACTTTCTTTCCTCCTTGACATTACACTAGGCTTTCAATCTCTTTTTGCCTTATTTTTAACATCCTACCATTTTACCTTCTTTCCCTTGATTTTCTTCAACCATGGATGTGACGTTATTTCTTTGTAGCTCTTTATTTTTCACTTTCATCTTTTTTGTGCGTTTTATTCTTTTCCTTAGCTTTCAACAAGTCACATCCTTTCCTTTCTTTTCTTTTTCTCTTTTTCCACATCAAACTCTTTTCATACCCATTTTTCATTCGGTTTCCTCTTTTATTGCCACCCTCAACTTATGGATTTTTCATTGGTTGAGGTGCACAATACCCGATATTGAATCAGGGCCAAGATTGAAGTTACTTTTTACATTAGCCACCCTCAACTTAGGCTTTTGGACTAAGTCGAGGTGCACATGTCCAAGGAGGGACCGGGGCCAACATAGTAGATTATGGGAAGGTGAGTTGGGGTTTAGAAAGAAATGGTCTAATTTAGGCTCAAATCATTTGGATCAAAGGGAGCTTTTATTTCATTTGGTTGGATTCATCTTTTAGGCAATTTGTGGACTTATCAGAACAAGGGCCTATGATCACTTTCTAGCCTCTAGAGTAGATTGTCTTAGCAGGACTAACCGGGCAAGTTCTAGATTGGCACAAAAACTGTTTCAACAATCAACTATTCTCACACACTCTTGACACATAGTTTCATTATCAGATTATCAGATTACCCAGTTCAAGTTTTAGCTTAAGTCATGCCATCAAGTTGATTCATTATCACGCCATACACCAAGCCAACACATTCAACTTATCTTAGCCTCCAAATTCTAGCACACATCACAAATTTTGGACGGGTACCATTTTTCATAAACCATCATGCTTCATTCTTTTTCATGCTTCTACACACACGATCTAACACATGCCGGTTCAACAGAAATTAAACAGTCTCATGGGGAAAAAGAACAAAGGCAAGAAAAAATAGGCGCAATTGTCCCCAATGCACACAAAAAACAGTAAAAATTACTGGATTTGGGTGAAGATAACCTGTGGCGCTTAGCGCCGAAGAATCATCAACAAGTGGGGTCCGGTTTAGCTAGGGTTGAACCTACGAGACCACGCTTATGGTCCATAGGTCGATCTACGGTCCATAGATGGGACCGTAGATCACCTTCACACTTTCTAAAATTTCAGACACTTAGACCTCTGCACCAGACTATTTTCTGCAGATTTTGCCTTGCGCACTTGCACATGTAGCAACCATTAGGCCATTCTTTATACATTTTCTGGACACTTTTTAGACACGGACCTCATGCTATATCTAGACAACACTAACTAAGAAATTAAAGCACTTATCTAATTGAGTACAAAGACGTAATTAACCAAAGAAACTACTAGACGCAAAACAAAACCTATAGTTGGATATATTGTACATCTTGGGTTGCCTCCCAAGCAGCGCTTGATTTAACGTCGCAGCACGATGCATGCCCCTTGATTACTCAGACTTCATCAAGATGCCATGCCTCTGTCACTGCATTATACTCTCAGAATTTTCCATGTAGCTTTTTATCCTCCGTTGGTCGGCTTTGAACCTTGTCCCATTCCTTTTATCGAGCTCAACCGCTCCATGCGGGGACACTTGGGTCACTCTGAATGGTCCAGTCCACTGGGTCTTAGATCTGCCCAGAAAATAGCACAACCTTGCTTTATACAACACCACCAGATCACCAGGAGCTAGTTTGCGCTTTTCTGTCTTTTGAGCATGGCACTTCATCTCCGTGTACAAGGCTATACCTAACTTCTCCTTACTAAACACTTCAGCACCTCTTTCGAATGTGTGACTCACCACCGATACCGATTTAAGATCACTTTCCTGCTTCATAGACTTACAGACGTTAAAGGTCACCTCCTCTTTATTTAGTCGGAACTTCATCTGCCCTCTCTTCATATCGACTAAGGCACGTCCAGTAGCAAGGAACGGTCTCTCTAAGATGATGGAGACCTCAAAGTCAACCTCGAAATCAAGTATAACAAAGTCTGCCGGAAAAATGAATGGCCCCACTTTCACAAGGACATCTTGAAGCACTCCAATGGGCTTCTTCACAGTTCTATCAACCATAAGTAAAGGCATCGCAGTTGGTTTTAGAGCTCTTAAGCCCAACTTCTTATAAATCGCCAATGGTATCAAGTTAATGCTGGCACCCAAATCACACAAAGCTTTTGCAAAGTGCATCTTACCGATGGTGCATGGAATAGTGAAAGCTCATGGATCTTCTTTATTTTGTACCAGTGACCTCGTAGAACTGGCACTACAATGCTGCAACCTCTCACAATTCTCAAAATTGACAGCCCTCTTTTTGGTCAGCAAGTCCTTCATGAACTTTGCAAACCTAGGCATTTGCTCCAAAGCTTCTATCAAAGGGACATTGATGGAAAGCTGTTTCAACACAGTTATGAACCTGTGGTACTTTACTTCTTCAGCCTTCTGCACTAACCTCTGTGGGAAAAGGAGGTGGAGGTCTAGGCATGGGGACGACATTTTGGGTTTTCTCCGCTTCTTTTTCTATAGCATTCTTGGACTCTCCAGTTACCTCAATCTCATCATCACCTTTTTGTACCACTTCAATAGTTTGCTTTCCTCCGTGAGTCATGATTTCCATACAATGTCCATCATTCTTCGGATTCTGGATGGTGTTGCTGGGCAATGTGCCCGGCTGGCATGTATTCACGGTAGTAGACAACTGACTAAACTGCTGCTCAAGCTGCTTTATCGACACTGCATAGACATCAACTTTCTGGCCAATTCCGGACAACTCATTTCACATCTCCTTCACATTTTCATCAGCTACGTCAAACCTTCTCATCATCTTCTGCATCATATCTTCAATACGCGCCATATTGCCTCCAGCTTCCCTAGTACCACATTCCCGATTTTGAGGGGGGACATAAGGTCCAATCTGATCGTTTCTGTTGCCATAGTTATTCCGGTTGTAGTTGTTGTCGCGATTGAAGTTCCCATCCCGGACATATTCACCCTCTCGGTTGTAATTGCCATAGTTTCGACCTTGGTTTCCTTGACCTTGGCGCAAATTTTCCGTGTTGGATCCTTGGGTGTTTGGTCGGAAACCCCCCGTCTGATCATTCACCGCATAATCATCCTCTTCATAGTAACACTCTTCAACTGGTGGTGGAGTTTTAGTCAAGTAGTTCACAGCATTTACCTTTTCCGCACCTCCGCTCACATGCTTCAATTTCAACCCCAACTCGGTCCTCATCTGAGCCATCTCCTCACGAATCTCATCCGCAAACTGGTTGTTTGTAGCATGAACGCAAAATGTGTTTCTCTTAGTATCCAACCTCCTAGTGCTCCATGCTTTATTGTTGCGAGAGATCTTCTCTAGTTTTTTTGCAATTTGTGCGTATATGCACTCACCATATGAACCTCCAACAATAGTATCAAGCACTGCTTTATTGTTGTCATCCTGACCTTGATAGAAATATTCCTTCAGCGACTCATCATCAACACGGTGATTCGGAATGCCTCTTATGAACGCAGTGAATCTGTCCCAAGAGCTACTGACAGACTCTCCAGGTAGTACCACAAAATTGTTGACCCTATCTTTGTGATTGAGCTTCTTGGATACTGGATAATATCTTGCTAAGAACACATCCTTTAGTTGGTCCCATGTATATGAGTTATAAGGAAGCTCAGTGAACCATACAGCAGCATCGCCTGTCAGTGATAGAGAGAACACTCGCAATTCGATGACATCCATATCTAAGTCTGGTCGACCTACATAGCTCTTGCAAACCACTCTTAGCTTGGCTATGTGAGCATGTGGGTCCTCCGATGGCAATCCCAAGAACAAGCCCCTCGTTGTAAGCATCTGCACAAGCTACTGGTCACGACAAATGTGTGCCCCAGAGGCAAAAGGGTAGGACAAGAGGTCCATCAGAGTCAATATTGACGTTGGTCCTATAGTTGTCATGCAGTCGTGGGCCTGGTGGACCATGCACCCTCACTGCATCTCCCAATTGATTTTCAGCTAGAACCTGGTTATCCCCACCAACTACCCTCGGAGGTTTCAACTCAACTTCATCACCTAGATTGTTTCCGATAGGATTAACTTGAACTCCTTGATTGTTCATTCTTCGTAAAGTTCGGTTCAACTTTGGATCGTAAGGAGTAAGTGGTTCACCTTGGCTCCATGTACTTGGCATACACTCGAGTCAGAACCTGAGAGAGACAAAAACAGAAAGAAAAAGTAAAATTAGGAAATATTTGACCAAATTCAATAATGTAGTTAAAATTAATCTAAAAGCCAAATTCCCCGGCAGCAGCGCCAAAATTTGATACGCTCAAATTACACCTCCCTAAAGAAGCATAGGCGATTGTTATCAAGTACATAACCCAACTTGTAGGTTGGGGTCGATCCCACGAGGAAAATGGTCTAGACTTAACTTTAACCAACAATTATATTCGTTTAGTCAAATTACTTCCAGAAACAAGTAATTAAAGGGGGGGGGGGATTTGTGAAACAAATTGTAAGAATTCAGT